>ML814261.1:16020-58353 GCA_009831015.1 Picea engelmannii | reverse complement strand
ACTCAACGCAATGGAGACCATTGCTTCCTAAGGAGGGAGGATTGATCCAGGTGGATATCGATGGCCACCCACCTTTTCCAAATGGCTCAAAACAACTTTCTGGCAATTTTGGCAATTTACTATTTTTAGCAGGTTTTAACTTTCGAGGCCATTTTGAGGGCCCAAATGAAGGTTTTTCGAGATAGAGGTTCTCAATGATATTTGAAGGCATTATTGATCCCACAAAATGAATCTCCTTGACGATACCTTTCCAACGAGCTATCACACGCCTAAAACGGAGATCGTATGAAAAAGTTACGACCCCGGGAAGTTGATGTATTCACTTACCCAAACGGGGCCCACATGACTTTTGGTGCTTCATCTTCCAGGGTTAGGTTTTTGGATGTCTAGGGTTTTTTTCATTCCTTCTTATTGTAAAAAGGCCTTCATAGCCTCATTGTAATCCTCTTCTGGCGAATGCGAGTAGCCGTCACATCTCTTCTCAGAGATAAGCTGCCACCATTCTAGCGAGTCTTCCACTCTATATTTTTATAGTCTCTGTACATTTCTTTTTATTAATAGAAATCATGTATTACTGTATATATGTGTTTATGGTTTCATCTTTGATACATTTCTGTTAATATTATTGAATATTTGCGATATCTCTGTGCATTTCTTTATTATATCTCCAATCTCAGTTCGTGCCAAAAATAATCCGGATCAAGGGGTATTGATAATTCACAACACAATGTACATCTTCTAGCCTTTTGTTACATACTTATAGTTGTACAAGAGATACCACTATTTTTCGTGTACAGGGAAGGTGACAAATTACCTCTTTGAAGAATGCCAAGGCTTCATGGGTGTGGGCATTCTTTTTGCGTAATTGTGGATATGCTTACCTTATTTTAGAGCCAATAAATTGACATACACATGCATAACACTAAACATGGAAATTGAGTTAGTTTTTAAGTCTCAAACTTGCATGTACTACGGATATGCTTACCTTGTTTTAGAGCCAATAAATCAACACACATAGGCACAACACTAAACATGGTGATTGAGTTAGTTTTATGGCTAAGATTTGCATGCCAAAGCTTTATGGGGGTGGGCATTATTTTTGCATAATATTGGATCTAATTACCTTGTTCTAGAGCTAATAAAACAACACACACACATAAAGCATAAACATTGTGATTGAGTCTGGTATACTCCACTCCTATTTATTGCACTCATGTTGCCTCTACAAGTGATAGATAGCACATGCAACAACAAAAGTATAAGTCTTGGTGTTTGAATGTTATGTTTAATGTGGGTGGTATTGGTGGGTTCTATTGTGGGAATGATTTTAGGAATTTCGATTCATGCAATAGAACTTACATGGTAGCATTTCTAATAATAATAATAATAATAATAATAATACAACACATTCAATGATGAAAGTATCATGATTCTCATAATGATGATAAAATAGAGTGTTCAATACTCTATTGAAAAAACTTCCAAGCCCTAGATAAGTCAACATATTTGTAATGAAGTCTTGTAAATCAACACACATGGGCATAACACTAAGCATGGTGATTGATTTGGGTTTTATGCCCTAGAATTGCATAATCGCGTATCTGCTTACCTTATTTTAGAGTCAAAAAATCAACACACATACATAACACTGAATATGGTGATTGAATTGAGTTTTATGCTCTATACATAATCATGGATTTGCTTACTATGTTTTAGACCAATAAATCAACACACACATGAAATGTAGCAATCAACATGGAATTGGAGTTGACACACCAAATGTAGGATGACATGGAGCAATTGATAAAGATATCACTTTAAATGTAAGGTGTTGGATAAAATATACTTTATGGATGGTGTTTTAGGATCAATGTTTTTTGATGGGAGTTGTTGGTCTTTTTAAACTTTGCCATAGGCATATATTCTTCTTAATGTTTCTAGGTTTTAATTTAAGAGAATGCATAAGTTAGACATTGGCATATGCTTGTGAAATGAGATTTATATGTTATGGTGATTTTCCTTGAAATAATACTAATACATATATTCCATATGTTGATTTATCTCAACCCAACACCCGACTAATAATCTTGAATAAAATCACTTATTAATTAATAACACATCTAGGTTATTAACAAATTAATCAATAGAAGCATAAAAAATGAAACCATACACATTGCACAAGATATATAGGTAAACACCCCTGGAAAAACCACTGAAGGGATAACCAGATTTGAGTTGATTTTATTAATAAAATCTTGGGCTCTGTCCTGGGATAATGACCCATCAGAGGAAAATAAAATGCAACAAATATCCTAGCCTACTTGGTTGCCACTTTGCTCCTTTTCTTAGCCCTTCCCACTCACACTTTGATGAAATACTCTTCACCCAATCAATGAGATCGCCTCACCCTTTGTGTGGCACAAGCACATGAGAAAATACTTCTTCTTTGCTCCAATGTACTTTCTATGTGTTTCATCCTCTCACTTAGGCTGCCTTTTATAACATTGAATTAACCCTAAATACAAAACCCTAGATCTCCTAAAGTGATCAACGAATGAGATCTAATCTTACATTCACTTTATATCTAAGGACTAGGATTTAATCAAGTCACTTAAGTTACTAATGCCAAAAAATTAGGCATATAACTTAATCAAACTCACATTAATCTAACAGGTCATTCATTTTAATTATTAATTCATAAAGCGAACTTCCTAAGGTTATGAGAGGTAATAAGGATGAATTCCACATGCTAGACACCAAACCTATGTGGAAGTGCCCGTTCGATGCTAAATACATCAACACTCCCTCTTAGCGAGGAAGGTGATTTCACCACCCGGAGGTGGCTCTATCTTCACTATCATATTTGATGCCATGGTTTCTCTCCAAACCACCTGATCGACTGCTCCTTCTGAAGAGAAGGCCATCCCTGCCATCTTGCTCAGACCCTTCTTTGAATATTTTTACTGGCTTCCTGGATCCCTTCTTGAGACTCGTTGCCCGCTGTCTAGACTCTGCTGCCCACTGCCCGTGGCTGCTAACAATCTCCTACTACTGCCCGAGGTTCTTGTGGTCTTGGCTAATTGTTGCTCAATTTTTTTTGGCTGCTGCCCAACTATTTTTTTCCGGTACCCGAACCTCTTCTCTGGAATTCCCAACAAACTTCTTTGGTCTATTGTCCTGCGTGGTGGATGACCTAGAATCCCTGCTGGCCGACTAGATGTATATGCAGTGGCTAAGCTTGATGGGTGGCTCAGCCTGTGACCTAAGTTGCTTCATGCAACTTCCACTGCCTCCCATCGCCACTGCTTGCACCGACTGTTTTACTTGGCACCCAACCTCCACAACACCTTCTACAACACGTCCACTTCAATAGATGACGATTGATTTCTCCCTTGACCATATGATCCTTCCTACCTCACACACAGATCTCAGGCTGGTGGATACACTCCACATGCGCCCAACCACCACCTGTTTTTGTCTACTATCTCTGTAGACTCCAATCATCCTGCATGGATCTCCTCTGCACCCATCCCCGCTTCTTTAGTTTTCTACACCTAGCAGTAAAACTTAGTAGTCGACCACTGTTTGTTGTAGCCTCCTACCACATTCTCCCCATAGATTGTCCAACCGTCGACTTCCTTCTTGCCTGATCTCAGCCCGACAATGGACCTCCATGTGTAGCTATGGCTAGCTACTATAGCGGCTACCACAATAGTCGCTTTTCTTCTGCCAACAACACTTACACAACCTGATCCACCTTTCCTACATTGGTTGTTCTTTTGCTGACCTGATCCACTGCCAAATATCACAACTCCACACAAATTTGCTGTAGAAAATATGTACGTTGTATGACTCCCATTTGTTTTTATTTATTTATTTACTTTTACCCTGCATCTTAAGCTTGCAATAAAAAATTTGTCACTGCAAAATACGATCTCAAATCTGGCTTCTTTCAAAGTCTTGTCTTTGATACCGTGTTAATTTAACTCAACCCAACACCCGTCTAATAATCTTGAATAAACTCACTTTATTAATTAAGAGCACAACTAGGTTATAAATGAATTAATGAACGGAAGCATAAAAACTTAAACCATACACATTGCACAAGATATCTGGGTAAACACCCCTAGAAAAAACCTCAAAGGGAAAACCAGATCTGAGTTGATTTTATTGATAAAATCTTGGGCTCATGTCTTGATCCGAAAAGATCTTTTAAATGACAATGGTTGGGTTATTTAGCATGTTAATTAACCATTTAAGAAGATGAATGAAAGAGGAAGAAATGATGAGAAATCATAACATCCATATACACATATAAATATATGAAATAAAGCATAAACAACAACAAACCATAAACACCAATGTGATAACAGAGTTCGACAATCTCGCCTACGTCTTCGAGCCTTTGTCTCAGTGGGTGAGGCTTTCTTATTTCTGTTCAAAGATTTAAAAGTACATCACAACAGTGCCAAAAATTTACAAAACTAATCTGGTCTTGTTCTACCATATCTCTAGAACCCAACAAAAGAAACGACACTGAAATCGGATGACCGAAGCTCCCAGAAATGGCCCGCAAAGGTGCGCTCCTCAATAGCTTCCCTGCATAAAAATGGCTTTGGCTTGGAAAATATTTAGCATAAACCTACTTTGAATGTCATCCCATGGCTCCAAGAAGCCCTGGTTTATATAGATATGAAGTTGATAACCATCTCCCAACTTCCCCCCAAGATCTGGCCTCAAAAAGGGCCCAATATCCCCCCAAAAAGAACAAAATCCCACAAATCTGCTGAATAAAACAATAAAATCACTATTATATAGTTTAAAAACCTCTTCTGCAAATATATTGGGGAGAAACCCCCTATTTACTAACTCCTGGTCATATTGGTGTGCTCCAAGTGTCGATGGGATAACCCCTGCACGCTGGCCCCCCTTAACAAACGGATCTGGGTCATATGTGGAAGGCTTGGAACCACGACCTAGTAGCCATGTGCCATCAGTTATAAGCCCCCGACGAACAAGCCCACAGTTTAGACCATTGGTCGGTGGGCTAGCCTAACCGACCGGGGCTAACCACTATGTACCAATGCCAACAGTTACGCATAGGCCCGATCATATGGTGGAAAGGTCTGTGCTTAAAGGAGGAACTGGGGCTAGTTTCAGAACGTTCGCGCCAACCGTCATATGAGGTATGGTCATAGTAATAGGTCATATGGTGTTCGCTCCAGGGCTGGGGCTAGGCCCCAACCGTAACTCCACCCACACTACCATACATTTCACCTTAAATAATATGTTTTCCCTTTGTATAACAAGCAACATATGTGGGCAGGCTGGTTAGCCTGACTCTGCCAAGTCCTTTCTCCTTGCCGGAGGTTGTGAGTTCAATTCCCAAGTGCTCCAATATTTTTTCAATAACAATAAACCAACCAATGGGTTCCTAGTGGGAGCCCATGTCTAGGCCACGTTGCACCTCACCATTCATTGAAACCAATGCCACGTGTCAACCGTTGACTAGTCCAGATGTCTGCCTCTGCCACGTGTCTGCCCCAAATGTGCCCTGCCATGTGTGCCACATGTTGTACAATCATGCCATGTGTCACCGTTATAGTGGTGACACATGTCACCCCTTGATTGGTCCACCTGTACTTTCCATGTCATCATCCTATCCACGTCATCAGTCCATATACCCAGTCACGCTGCCACGTGTCACCTCCAGATGCTGCCACGTCAGTGCCAACTGTGCCTGCCACATCAGCTGTATGACCATATGGCATGTACTTTCAGCTTCCACATGGCACTGTACAGACTGTACGAACTGTACAGTCATCATTTTTGCATGTTTGGCAAAATGAACAGATCGCCATATATGGAGGATACGATGTCCATTTTAGCCCGTTCAAGTTGCACTGAGTTTGTATCGACGAGGTCTACGTACACGTACGTTTTGAATCCATTCTGAGAACTTTGATTTTTAGGCCTTTCTAAGCCCCATCAAGCTCCTGGATCCAATTTTGGATCACACCTCCCCACTAAGGACCTTTTGGTCCCCAAAAGGTTACTAAGCAGTCATCAAGTTCGGGTAAGGCCACCCAACTTGTTCCTTATCTTTGAACTCTGTCTTGTGCACTTGCCTCATCAAGATCAACTGTAAAACAATCATGATCACTGACAACATATTCTTAGCCATTTGTTTCTTGTCACATCTTATTGAAGCCACTATCATCCATGTAGACAACATTACTAATGATAGCATAAAAAATATGACTGCAAATGAGCTGATATGTTTGTAATATTTGCACGACATTAGCTTATCTTGAAGCAGTCTGTGATTGATTTTCCATTCTACAATCATCTTCTGTTCTTGCTTAAGATCGATTACTTGATTTGAAATAATTATAGGTGTGTCGCTTGCTTGAGCTGCCTTTCTTAATTGTTCCATAGTTTGAAGAGTTTTATTTGCCTTTACACGATGAGCATGAACCACATATTCTTTACCTTCTTTGGTTAAATGATATTGATTCTTTGCCCTGTAGAAGATTGCTTTACGATCATACAAGTAAGGATTGCCTAAGATCATTCCAAATTCACTTAGTGGCACCACATCACATGTTACCTCGTCCACAAACTTAGATGAAATTTCAAATTTTAATGTGCACTGCTTTGTTATGTGCAATTGATGATTGTTGCTTATCCATTTAAGTGTGTAGGGCTTATGATGCATCTGTGTTCTTAACCCCAATTTCTTAACCAATTCCTCTTCAATTAAGTTAGTTTGAGATCCACTATCTATCAATGTGTCAACCTTAGTGTTCCTCATGATGACCCTGATGTGAAACAAGTTACTTCTACAATCAAATAATTCATCAATTTTACCTGTCATACCAACCAATGAGACTTTAGATTCATCACTTGAATCCGACCGCAAGTCTGTGGGTCATGTTGTTGCTACAACTGTCTGCCTCCCTTTCTTCTCTTTGAACCACTTTGGCCTCTTCTCGGGTTGCAATTCCCAAAAATGGTCCTCATCATGCCCCTCTTTCTTGCAATTCTTGCAAGAGGGATTCTCTTACTTTCTTGCCACTGAATTTGACTTCTTCCATGCCACTTCCTTTTGTCCTCTTTCCTTGAAGACGATTCCCCTGTTACACCAACCCCTGTTTTCCCTGCTTCAATGTATGTCGCTTGAACAAAAACCTCATCAAGATTAGTTGGTCCAAACATGAATACAATATTTCAAATATGTGTAGGTAAACCTCCTATATACTTCAGAAGAGTTTCTTGGGTATGTAAAGGAATATCTAACATCAATGCCATTTTACGAAAGCCATCTGTGTATCAGTTTGTCCTTTTCTTAGTTTAAGAGCTTTCCATTCAATCAAAGTTTTCTCTTTATAACCCAAAGGATAGAATTGCTTTCTAAGTGCATAAATAAAACTCTTCCATGATGGAAATACATTACCCACCTATTGCCTTCCATTTTGCAACTTGCTTTTCCTCTAGATGAGTGCTGTGCCTGCAAGTCTAAGAGATGCCAACTTGATCTAAGTTGCCTCATCCTTGATTTGTTTCACACTGCAATAAACCTCCATCTGTCTGACCCAATTGTCAAGTCTCTCTACATTAACTTCACCATCATACATGGGTAATTCGAATTTAACATCAAGTTTTAATAAAGGGATTTCATTCTTATGTTTATGGACATGTTTCTTTGCGGTGCTTTTAGAACTTCAACTTGAAGAAGAAGGAGAAGAGGGAGGTGAATATGGAAGTGAAGGAGGAATTTGAGGAGGATCCTCTCCTTCTTTTCTTTTTCCCTTTGAAGATTCACCCAGATTCAGTCTCTTCCATTCCATGTAATCCTCATACAAAACCTTCATAATCTCCGACATGGCGAAGAAATTTTTTCGAAACTCTCTCTCATCCAAAGAAAGTCCCTCTTCTGATGCCATCCTCTCGCTTTGAGAAGTTCTCTTTCTCAATCCAATCAATGGATTCTCTTCAACAATATTGTCATCACCACGATGTAGCTTTTCCCTGGTTAACATGCAAAACTCAAATCCAAACGTCACCTAGCTCTGATACCACTTAATCCGAAAAGATCTTTTAAATGACAATGGTTGAGTTATTTAGCATGTGTTAATTGACCATTTAGGAAGCTGAATGAAAGAGGAAGAAATGATGAGAAATCATAACATCCATATGCACATATACAGATCTGAAATGAAGCATAAACAACAACAAACCATAAACACCAATGTGATAACGGAGTTCGACAATCTTGCCTACGTCTCTGGGCCTTTGTCTTAGTGGGTGAGGCTTTCTTATTTAGGTTCAAAGCTTTAAAATTACATCACAATAGTGCCAAAAAGTTACAAAACTGATCTGGTCTTGTTCTACCAGATCTCTAGAACCCAACAAAAGAAACAACACTGAAATCAGATGACCGGAGCTCCCAGAAATGGCCTGCAAAGGTGCGCTCCTCAATAGCTTCCCTGCATAAAAATGGCTTTGGCTTGGAAAATATTCATCATAAACCTGCTCTGAATGTCCTCCCATGGCTCCAAGAAGCCTTGATTTATATATTTCTGAAGTTGGTAACCATTTCCCAACTTCCCCCCAATATTTGGCCTAAAAAATGGCCCAATATCCCCCACAAAAGACCAAAATCCCACAAATCTGTGGAATACAATAATAAAATCACTATTATATAGTTTAAAAATCACTTGTGCAAATATATTGGGGCGCAACCCCCTATTTACTAACTCCTGGTCATATTGGCGCGCTCTAGGTGTCCATGGGCTAACCCCTGGGCTGCCCCCCCTTAACAAATGACTCAGGGTCATAGGTGGAAGGCCTGGAACCACGAGATAGTAGCCACGCACCATCAGTTATAAGCCCCCGATGAACAAGCCCACGGTTTAACCGCTATGTACCAGCGCCAACAATTACGCATAGGCCCGGTCGTATGGTGGAAAGTTCTGTGCTTAAAGGACGAACTGAGGCTAGTTTCAGAACATTCTCGCCAACCATCATATAAGTTATGGTCATAGTAATAGGTCATATGGTGTTAGCTCCGGGGCTGGGGCTAGGCCCCAACCCTAACTACACCCCCACTACCATACATTTCACCTTAAATAATATATTTTCCCTTTGTATAACAAGCAACATATGCGGGTAGGTTGGCTAGCCGGACCCTACCAAATCCTTTCTCCTTGCCGGAGGTCGCGAGTTCAATTCGCAAGCGCTCCAACATTTTTTCAATAATAATAAACCAACCAATGGGTGCCATGTGGCACCTCACCATTCACCTCACCATTGCCACGTGTCAACCATTGACTGGTCCAGCTATCTACCTCTGCCACATGTATGCTCCAACTATACCCTGCCACGTGTTCCACATGTCGTATGGTCATGCCATGTGTCACCCTTACAGTGATGACACATGTCACCCCCTGATTGGTCCACCTGTACTTGCCACATCAACATCCTGTCTACATCATCAGTCCGTATGCCCAGTCATCTTGCCACGTGTCACCTCTAGATGCTGCCATGTCAGCGCCAACTGTGCCTTCCACGCCATATGTATAGATGTATAGCCTGTACAATCAGCTACCATGTGGCATTGTACAGACTGTACAGACTATACAATCATCATTTTTTGCCTGTTTGGCAAAACAAACAGATCACCATATATGGATCATACAACGCCCACTTGAGCCCGTTCAATTTGCGTTGGGTTCGTAATGATGGGGCCTATGCACATGTCCGTTTTGAAGCCATTATGAGAACTTTTATTTTTAGGCCTTTTTGAGCCCCATCAAGCTCCTGGATCCAATTCTGGATCATGTCTTGGGATAATGGGTCATCATAGGAAAATACAATGCAACAAATAGCCTAGCCTACGTGGATGCTATCTCCCTTGCTACCCCTTTGCTTCTTTCATCGGCCCTTCCCACTCACATTTGGATGAAATGCTCTTGAACCAATCAATGAGATCTCCTCACTCTGTGTGTGACACAAGCACATGAGAAAATACTCCTTTACTCCAATGTACTTTATGTGTGTCTCATCCTCTCACTTAGGCTGCCTTTTATAACATTAACCCTAAATCCAAAAGCCTATATCTCCTAAAGTTATCAATGACTGAGATCTAATCTCACGTTCACTTTAAATCTAATGGCTAGGATTTAATCAACTCACTTAAGTTACTAATGCCAAAAACTTAGGCATTTAACTTAATTAAATTCACATTGATCTAAAAGGTCATTCACTTTAATTGTTAACTCTTAAAGTGAACTTCCTAAGATTCTTAGAGGTAATAAGGACAACTTCCACATGCTAGACATAGAGCCTATGTGGAAGTACCTATCTGATGCTAAATACATCAACACCATATAATGGAGAAGTAAGCCAATTACTTCCCATATCAATAGAAATAATGCATAGACATGAAATTTGGTAATAATTCAAGAGCCAAGAGGAGTTGACAAATTTCAAAGGACATATTTAATAGAAGCTACATGACCAAAATGTCAATAACCAAAAATTCATTGTCAAACTTAACTTATTAGGCATAACATACATTGGTTTAGGTTAGGAAAGTGGTCATTTGGAGTGCTTGGAGGCATGCTATAGTCTTTTCCCCAAAGAAGTAGACTTGACATATGTCATTGTGTTATGAAGATTATCGTTTATTGATTCAACTCATGAAGGAGACTAGTCTTGTTCTGGAAAGCCTATTATAGGGTACAACTATTAAGACTATTTAAACCATTGATCAAAGGCAACTTATTGGAGCATAAGCTACGTGAATCCTACAATGATATTATTTTAATCCAACTCAAACTTCACAATAAAAACTCAATATCAAAGTCTTCTCTACCTTGTGTAGACTGTTGATCAGAAAGGCATTAATAAATCAAAATTAGGTAGTCTGAAAATTTAAAGGTATTGATAGAATCTCCAATAAAGTGAAAATTTAAAAAGCCACAAGAATTGTGGGCACCACTTTCATAGCTAATCCTTGTTACCTATAACTTGACACTACTTAATCCCAAATCAGATAATGACATAAACTTTGGTTAGAGCTCATGCATGTTTCTCTACTATATTACAAAAGAAAAGGTTTAAATAGAAAGTTGAATGTTGAAAATAGAAAAACAAGAGACTATGATTACTTGCATACATATCTTCTTTCTTAGGCTAGCCAAAGTATTGTGGAAAATATATATAAAGAATTATAGATGCCAAAAATGACACATGGAATGTTGTAAAGCCATTGAAAGTTCAGTCCTGTGCATGTTTTCAACCTAGTTCTTGGATAGTAATCTCCATGGGATCACTTTACTATTTATTTGATCCCATCACTTCACTATTAAAGCATCATGATATTGGTCCAACACCAATATAATGGATTGGTGTTCCATGTAAACTATCGATCCTCTCCACATATTGAGAGACAACATATGGTAGCTCTTGATATCTTTTGATTGAAGATATATTAGCCTGCCATTCAGGTAGATCTCCATGCACATTTCACTATCAGACTACATGACAACAAAATAAGCAACTAATATCAACAATCACCCTAATGGATTGCAAACAACACGTTTACATCAAGACTTTGATGAAATTAACGATTACCTAGGAATCCTCATATAGATGGATTTGGCCCATTAGAATAGATGACTACTACAACTACCATACAACTAATCTACAACAATTGTATACATTTACAAATAACTTATCATAAGATGTCTGCCTGCCTAATTCATGTACAATGTCTGAGCCCCATCAACAACTAGAAGTTACCTTGACCTTTTATACATTTGCTCACTTTAATTTTTCCTATTTTTTTTAACAGTCATTAACCACTAGTGTTTAAAGGTGGCAGACACTTTCATGTATTTCCTCAATTCTACTTTCGGTGAAGCATTACCAAGCCGAGTTTTAAGTAGGTAATTAAAAAGAAAATTGCTACTCAAGCAGAGAGCTAAAATACCAGTGTGAATGATATATATTACAAACACTGCTAAATGCTAAATTTTAGTTCTCATTGTCAAAGACTTATAGCAACAATTCAAGTTTCTCCAAAAGCATTTCATACTTTTGGTCCTTTTAGTAACAAACTATTCAAGTGTTTCCAAACAACGTTGGAAATTATTTCAAGAACATAAACAATAAATATTTTGGGTCATCTCACGATATAGATCCTATGAATTGCAGAGGATGTTGCATTACTTAATCCTACAATCATCATCAATGAATGGACAACAATAGTAGGTATCTATCAGCGTTCTTCAAAATGATGATACCTTGAAGAGAATAAAAAAGGCCTTTACTGAGTTTAGAATTAACAAAAATAAACTATCTTAGACATTTAGAGAATATAATTCCATTGACAATGATGATAAGCTAATGCCATTAAATTGAAATGATATGCAGAGTAAGAAAAAAATGATTTCTATTGGCTTAGTCCAAGGTCAAGGTGCCAACGCTTTTGATGTCAAGGTACAAACAAGGGGAAGGCCTTTTATGGCTAAGGTTCTATTGCCAAGTCAAAAATGATCTTTTTGATGCACTCCGAGTTCTTTTAAATCACTGTCTTTTCTCGACAGGATATTTTCATTTATGGTTTAGATTCCCTAAAAGTCTATGCAACAAGACCAACCCTTTCACAACATTTGTGGTATTTTCTAGAATCACATTTAGAAAGAATAATTGTAAGCAAATAAGCTTTTTGTCTATAATTCAACATGAAGCATGCCATGTAGAATGTCAATGTCTACAACCACCTAGTGAAATTGTAATTTTTACACCATACTAGTAATTTAGCAAAACTAGAGAAGATACTATTTCAACAAATGCTTAACTCTTGCCAGGCATCTTGTGCATGAAGTTATTAAGATTGAAAAAAAAGAGTGGAGACTTGGGGTCATTGTCAAATTTAAAGCCCTAAACATGGAGTAATACCATTCTATATATTTTCTCAACCTTTCCAATCTTCAAAGCTCAAAACATTTGCAACCTATGTTAATATAAATTATGTCATATCTTAATGATTTCCATACCCAAATGGCCTGTAGATTCATCACCCAAAGCTTACGCAAGATAATACTCTTGCCCCTAATGTGATTATGTTTATTTATTTTAAAATGAACAAACTCGTATTGTGGAGCTTGGTTGTGGGTAGGTGATTCCTAGAGTTGATTCCTCAAGTCTGAGTTTGACTGATTAGGAGATCTACCCATGCAATTCCCACTCTGTATTCAAAAGGACTACCTTTATTAGGAGCTCCATATCCACTATAGATTGCTGATTGGTAGATTTTTTTCCTTCATATTTTTAAACGATAAAAAGTCAAATATATAAAAGTTCCCATTTCATAAGTTCCTAGTTCCCATATTTTGAACTTTGATCACTAAAATGCTTGGAAACTCGACATCAAGTAGATCACATAGTAAATATTTCCACATATCACTCATCGAGGGGCAATGCTATTCCTTATCTCATAGCACCTCCAATCAAGCAACAAGTAAAAAATTTCATATCGCATACGTACCTACACATGCATTCTATTTACATATGATTCAGTTTGACGGGTTCAAATTGTGAAAGTTGATGTCAACGATGAAACATCTGAAGATGCATTAGATTGCAAGGTAACATGGATATTAATGGAATATTGATGGTGAGAAGGGATATCATGAAAAAAAAAGATGTAGGTTAAAAGTTTTATGAAATGTTTTTTATCATGTCATATTTTTGGGGTACATTTGCTTGAAATTTGTGGAGAAATAGTTAGATCAATAGTTTTGAGTGATTATTTCTGTATAATTCAAGTGCTCCAAGAGTTTTTCAATATTCTAATTCCATTTATATATTCAAAAATGGATTTAAAACAACCAAAAATGGTGATTTCATGTAGATTTAAGTCGTCAAATTCCGATGAAAAAATTCATTTCATAGAATAAGTAGACAACGCCTAAACAAATCTCAAATTCATTGAAATAGATAATCTGCAAGACACTCCACAATGCCCTTGCCTATTTCTGTTTTTTGCTTTTGCACATGATTCCGACAAATAGGAATGGTTATTAATTTTTAGACATGGATTTCCATTTATAAATGGAAATCCATAGAAGAATTGAAGATGCCATTAATTTTATATAACAGTGAGTCTTGCAAATGTTAATATTGGGTAGAGGAAAACACATTTTGATTTTTTGAGAACAAATAAAGCAAAAGAGGGAGAGCTTTTAGAATTAAAAAGGAATATTTTTCTCAAAAAGGAATATTGTGTTTTTTTTTAATTTAATTGTAATCCATGAAATGGTTATATTATTTATTTTTCAAGTTAAGAAAAGGGTCGACACAACTCAAAAAAATTAGTGATTCCGGAAGTTTGTAAAACAAATATATTTCTTAGTCCAAAAATCCTAAAGATAGTAAATTCCAAATGAGTTCAGAGTCCTTATGTCAAAATCTAAAAGTGTTAGGTGAGTTTAAAGATTTGAGTATGTACACTAAGTCATGAAAGAGGTTGAGAGTTTATTGATGTAAAGAGTAAAAATCGACGCAATCTCTTGATGTGAAGAGGCAAATTAAATTCAAATCAAGTCCAAATGTGAGTTGAAATATTCTAGTTATGTAATGAAGTACTTGTAAATCCATAGTGATATTCAAAGTTTAAGTTAATATTTAAGTTTTATTTTATTGTAAAATTGGTGCATTAATTATATTTTCCAATTTAGTTTTATAGGTGCTTTGTTGGATAGAGATCCTTCTAACAAGAAACACATTCTATGTAGGTAAAGTCAAAGAAGACGAAAAAAGAAAAAGTAGACAACAAGGACAACATAAGAAAGTAAAATATGACACATTGAATGAAGAAGAGAAACTCTCGATGAAGTGAAACAAGAGGCGTAATTTGATATAGATGATGTAGCCAAAGCAGGATGAAAGAAGAACATGAGAGAAGTGAAAGAAGATGGTAAAAGATAGAAGATGACAATGAAAGAAAGTGAAAGAAGATGAAATAATGGACACAAAAACTTGGGCATGTTACCACACAATTTAACACCTTTGTGCAAAGCCTTTACAAGGTGCTAAGACTAGTGGAACATTGAAAGATGTCACGAGTATCACCTAGGCAACAACTTCTCTATGTTTAATGCAAGATTGTATCCAACACAAGGGAGGCTTCCTTGGTAGGACTTTGGATTCCTAAGTAAAGACACAATCAAGTCTAAGGTCTCCTGAGTATCTACCCAAATACCACCCATGATATATGTCAAACAAGTTAGCGTTTTAGGTGGTTAATGTAAGTCAATTTCATATTTGGTTTAAGGTATTCTAGGGTTGACCTAGGGGGTTTACCAAGCAATAATCTCATACAAAACAATCCCTAAACCACTCAAATATAAAATAATGATGGTTGTTGCAAAACATGCATGAAAGATATAAAATTGCAACACTAAAACATGTTACAATAGAAATAGGATTTAGCCCTCCAATCAAGTTATAAGTCAATGAAAAATAGGGCTACGACATGAGTTAAACTAGGGTTTATCAAACTAGCTAAATATGAAAATTAAAATATATGTAACAACCCAAGATATGAAGATGTCTAGCCTTAATAGGGCTGTAATAAAACCAGCAAGGCAAATTTTAGGGTAATAGGATGATTATTAAAACAAGTACATGCACAAATACCAAGACATCTAGCTTTCTTTATTGTTGTAAATGTTTAATTTAACCCTAAAACATAAAATAAAAATTGAATTTTGAGTTTTATGGTTGACTATTGGGAGAAGACGCCTACTATATTTGTTTTGGGCATATGGGGTCAATTAAGGACTCCCTTGAAGAGATGTAAGTGAATCTAGGGCTATCCATTACAAATCCTAGAAGATCCTCCTAGTACCTTAATAAAACTCCAAGATGGTTCAAGGAAATGTACTCCACTAGTAACCCTTCCAGGAATTTTGAAAACATGGATTTGTTCGAGAAGAAATAAAGATACTTTATAACCATAACTAGAGAAGCACAATTACACTAGCATTAACCCATAAACAAATTCCACAAGGCAAAATGAGACCACTTACTCAAGGAATCTTTCAATCTTCAAAACCTTAGCAATGAACATCCATGAAGTAGTAAAGCCATCCACAAAGTCATCTCCAAAAGAAGTCTCTCTAACTAGCCATGCAAAGCGATTTTAGAGAAGAGAGAAGAATAATAGACAAGTAGTGATGATTATCCACAAATAGCAATGATTTACAAGTGATAAGTGGTTCTTTTATTTATATGAGAGATCAAACACCCTTTTCATCCATCAAAATCCCTAAAAACATAAAATAATGCCTTTTATCTCTTACAAACCCTAGATATATGGAAACAAGACATAAAATATCCATGATACAAGAGTGGATAGGTCACTAAGACCTATAACGATGCCTCGTAAATGAAGTAAACATTCTCATAAGAAAATATTTCCCTCATAAATGCATGCTCAATCTCACATGTGTGGAATTATAGAGTGGACAACTCACTCAAAGATCAAGTTTAGGGGATCCAAAAGTGAAACGTGCTCTCCAAGAGGTGCAATGTTTCATTCCAAAATGACTTATCATCCCCCACCAAGTGTGACATCTCATGAAAATGTTTCGTATCATCATGATAAGGTGAAATCTCCCATCATCAAGATGCCATGTCATTTCTAATGGGTGCTAGGACATCTCAATAAGGGTGCCATGTCCTCATAAGGCTCAACATCCTCCAAATAGTTTGCAATGACCTCTCAAACATGGTGGGACAACCTCCATCAAATATGAAAGTAGCCCCTCAACATCCTCCAAAGGACCAAGGCTCAATCAAGAGGGTAGCCATGTGAAGTGCATCATCCAAGGAGGGGATCATGTGGTCAAATGTATCCATCAAACCAAGAGGTATGCACACAAGTCAAATTCAACATAGAAAGTGAGTCATGTCAATGTAAAAACCATTAGATAGATCACATTAAGTATCCTCTTCAAACTTCACACTAGCTCACAAACCTATACAATTTTCCAAGTTTAGGTATGGGAGGATCATCATTAAACCCTACTAGGTGTGCTAATACCCAATAAAAGTAGTATTTCCCACGAAACCCATTAAAAAGTATGTGTAATGACATATGGTATGGTTTGGAGTTTACTTCATGTGTGGTGGCATAGTCATGTAAGGTTGTGTATGATAATAATCCTCATGAGCACCTTTGTGTGAGGGAGCGCTTAGGTAATGAGTTGTCTTTTCCTTGGCACTGTGTCTTTCCAAACCCCTATTTTCCTTTTTCTTTATTTATTCAATTTTTTTTTTTTGTTTTTGATTTTCATTTGCTAAGTCCTTTTTATTAGATATGCATTCATTGCATAGGACTTGGGGAGACGACCTCTTAGTGAGGGGGTAGATCTCATGCTTCTTTATTCTTTCTTGGTTCTTAAACTTTGCTAAGAACTGTGTATGAGAAAATTATTTTCCTAAAGAACTAGCAGATACAATGACTAGTACCCATATATGCCGGTAGATGGTGATCTTTTTGTATGGACTTCAACAAACCTGATGTTTCTATTTTGTAGGTACAATATCCAATTAAAAGAAGATGGATAAGACTGAAGATAAATATTGTAGAAGACATAAGATGACGACAAAAGAATGCAAAAAATTGAAGAAGATGTGATCCAGGAGGATCTCCACATAAGGAATTAATACTTTGCACACCATGGTGAAGATCATTAAAATGCTAATTGATGATAGGTGACAAAGAATAATTAATGCTCATGAATGAATTATTTAAATTGTAAAAGTGATTAATACTTGAAATGAGTATGAGAAATTCATGTATTAGTCATGCATATTGGAAAAATGACTAATGATTGAAGTGAGTTTGAGAATCTCACATATTATTCATTTAATTGTAAAAATGGGAAATTAGTTTTGTGAGAGAATCCAACTCACAAATTAGTTTCCTAATTTTAAGGGAAAATTGGTTTCCTGGTCTCAAGGAGGAAGTTAAGGGTCTCATGAGTTGGTTTGGACTCTTCCTCACTTTATTACAAGTGGTTTCCTAGTCTCAAGGAAGAAGTTAAGGGTTTCATGAGTTGGTTGAGATGCTTTCTCATTTTTGTCCTTGAGTGGTTATTAGATCCTAAATTTGTGGATCTTGTCTCCTTGAATTATGGATATAAGGAAACTATATAATCTCCTTATGTAAGATTTGGGTTTCATGCCTTGGTGGATCACCCTTTGAGGGGTCCATTTATGGAGATGATGCAAGAGTCCATTTAATGCCATATGCTTGTGAGAGACCAACCTTTGTGAGAGGAGATCGTCTCTTCGTAGGAGAGAAATTTCCACATGATTGTGATAGATATAGCCTTATACTATCAGAGGAGATCGTCTCTTTGTAGGAGAGACATGGCCACATGCTTGTGAGAATATATCTCTTTGCATTGTGCATGAGAGAATGTCTTCGATACTGCCAACTGTTGTGGGAATTCTACTGCCACTTGTTGATGTGGGAATTCATCCCTTTGCATTATAAAGAAGAGTATCTTTGAAGAAGATAATGAAGCGGTTCATAGATTTTATGAGCTTGTAGACGTAGCCAAAAGGTTCCGGTGAACTCTGTTAACAACTCAGTGATATCTTGTCTCATGTTTTCTTATGCATGTTTTTTTATTTCCACAATTATGATTATTAAATGAATTAAGTAATGGATTATGAGACTAATAACACATTTACCAAGTTAATATCCAATTCTGATTCAAGCTTTCATAAATACATCTTTTCACCTTTGATGCAATCAAGTTCAATAGATACACAATTGTAAATCTGACCTTTGTTAAGTGGCCTAGAACCAAATCAAGTTTTGGTATCAGTTTCACCCCGGTTACAGATCAAGATCAAATATGAAGAAGATAGAAGATGAAGATGAAGATGGACCATTTCAATGGACTATTCTAAGAGATAGAGGATGGTGATTGGACATTGAAATCACAAGTATTAATTAAGGGGGAGTATGAAGGAATAAATCATACTTGTGAATATAAATGCCTAAAGTATGTAGTTACATAAATGTAATTTTGTAGACCAAACTTAAATTTCTATTTCCAACACCAAGAATGAGGTCAAGGACAGAAGTTAGGGATGGGAGTTTCACAGAATCGAGTTGAGTGATTCATGGAGATAGTTGTGGAGATGGTTGAGCTAAATATCTAATTATGACATAGTTGTTATAGTCATCTAAAGTTATATGAAAGGGCCTATTGTAAAATAGAAACACATATTTGAATGGGTTAATTGAATAGAATTCCCCCTTAGGGGGTTTCTTGAGTGTAAACTTCGGGTGTCCCTTGCTTGATATATGTTTGAGTATATTTGTTGTTGAGTTGTAAACACAACATTATGCAACATATTTCTTATTTAGTGTTGATATTTCTCAACTTATTTATTTTCAATTGGAAACTAAGAGAATAAAAAACAGTTAAACAAAAATACTTGAAAGTGAAAAACCACATATGAAGTTTATCAATTGTAGTCGAAGAGTTGTTTTGAAAATCCCATGTTGGATTCCATGAGGCATATCGAAAAGTAGAGTCTAGTTCCAAGGATGATCTGGGTTTATTTTTGGAACGAAATGAAAGTAGAGAAATTACAATGAAATACTCATGAAAATTTTCAGAAACAAAGAAATACAACAATAATTGATTTCTATTAATGAAAGAATTATAAAGAGACTGTAAAAATACAGAGTGCAAGACTCGCTAGAATGGTGGCAGCTTTTATCTCTGAGAAGAGATGTGACGGCTACGCTCATTCACAAGAAGATCATTACAATGAGGCTCTGAAGGGCTTTTTATGATAAACATGAATGCCAAAAGTCATGTGGGCCCGTTTGGGTAAGTTAGTACATTAACTTCACGGGGTTGCAAATTTTGCATACGATCTCCGGTTTAGGCATGTGATAGCCTGTTGGAAAGGTATTTTTGAGAAATACGTATTATTCCGTCAAACTCTAACTCTATCTATAGTTTGAATACAACGAGCCAAAAAAAAACATTGTTTAGTGGCCCAAAACGAACCTAGAAGTACAACAAGATGTGCTGACATGAAAACATACAAAATAAGCCAGTTGGATTAGGTGGGAGGATACCAGTATCCACCTGGAAGATGTGTAGGGATTTAGACAACCCCATAAGTGTATAACCCACAGTTACAAATAAGTACAGAAGAACATGCTTCACTAGAAGCTGACAAGAGGAGCTAGTTGGAACATGTGGATGACCACCAATATCCACCTGGATCAATCCTCCCCCCTTAGGAAGCAATGGTCTCCATTGTGTTGAGTGCCCAAGGAAGAGGGGAAATCATTTTTTGAATCTGAAGCTTGGTGAGATGTGTGCTTTGTTAGAGAAGTTTTGCTTCTTGGATTTTGGAAGACTGTCACAAAGCTGTTGCTCGAGGGGTTGAATCTGTTCCACCAACTTGTTGTCTTTGGGTTGGATGGGGCATTGTGTAGGCACCATTGTAGGTGAAGAAACAATATCTTCTGTCTCTTAAACATTTTATTTTTGTTGGATAGAAGGTGTTGAGGCTGTAATGGTTGTATTGGTCTTCTATACATCCTTTGAATAGACTATGAAGAGGATGAATTTTGTAGTATGAGAGATTACCTTGTGGTGTTGTTTTGGTGGAGCAGTAGTCAGAACTACCTCTGGTATCATGTAGAGCGAACCTACTAGAGTAATAATGACATTATGAGGTCTAGACTCATAGACAACGTGATGTTTACACATATATGGTTGGCCCAAAAAATTATAACAAATATCAAGAGGGGCAATATCACACACTACCTCATCCTTGAAGGGATGGATGCCATAGGACATGCAACAATACTGGCTGACATGAAGATCTCATCCCTGGTGAATCCACCCAATGTTATATGGCTGTAGGTGTAGTGTTGTCGACAACCCCAATTGTTTGGTGACCTTAGCTGATATGAGGTTCTTCTGGCTGTCGTTATCAACAATGAAATGCAATGGGGTCCCCTTCACTCACATATGTGAATGCAAGAGGTGCCCCCCCTCTTCAGGATCTTCTGGTTCTTCTAATTGAATTGTTGTGGTTGTGAAAGTAACAGTGGGGTCTGCATCGATGATCTGTTGGTTTTCAATATTTTCTGGATCGAATTTCGAATCAGGGTTTTGTTTCGTGTCTTTGACCTCGACCACCAATGAATGTTTTGAGAAACATTCACCAGTGTTGTTCCAGGGGATTTTGTGGAAGTCACACCACTTCCCATTGCCATTATTCGTCTTTACTTTACCCTTTTTGTCCTGTGTCTTGGATTGGTTGTCTAGAGGTTGTTGGTTAGGGTCATCTTTACCGTGCTTTGGTTGTTGTAGATTTGCAGACCCGAATTCCCATTTGTTATGGTGCCTAAATTTCTGCTCGTTTTTGACAACATATCAATAGGAAACTCCCAATGATGAGATGTTTGGGAAATCCATTTTAGTTTGGATGTACCTATGAAAAGACCCATGGTATTTTAGAACTAGATGCCGCTCAGAGTCTTTGATACCCAGCTCAGTGCGCAAGGTATGGAAAGTATTTGTGAACTATTGAATTGTTTGGCTCTTCTCTTGCTGCAGTGTGGTCCATCTCATGTATTGGTATTCATAGCTATCAACATGATAATACTGTTCTTTGACCACATCCACAAAAAAATCCCAAGTGGGCTCAACCCCATATATTCCAAATTCCTCTGTGGAACTTTGGTCCCAGTAAGTTTCCCTCCAATGTTTGACATGAGGGAGAGCCTTAAGGAGTGCGAAGGTGATCTTTTCCTTGTCGATTTGTTTTTTAACAGAGAAATAACCTTTTAATAGATTTAACCATTTTTATAGGGCATTCACATCTATTTGACCTTCAAATATGGAAATATCAAAATTAAATTGTACCTTGAAGGGAGAGGTTCCTCCAAAATGTCCGCTTGATGAAGATGCACCTATTGCTATCGGTAGGCATTGAAGAATGTGTGAAAAATTCTCCATCATTTCGTCCTTCTGTCGCGTGCGAGATTTCTCAAGAAACATGTTAATAGAATATTCTTCTCCGCCATCTTTCTTTTCTGCCTCCATCGAGGGTTTCTTGGGTGTGCGAGAATGATTTTCCTCAAGAGAGATGAACTCGAGACCCAATTGGCTATACTCAGACCTCGTCGGGGACATGCATTGAAAATCGATCAAGAGCATCCTGCTCTGATACCACTGATTTGGATTTATTTTCGCAACGAAACAAAAGCAAAGAAATTACAATGAAATACTCATGAAAATTTCTAGAAACAAAGAAATACAACAATACTTGATTTCTATTAATGAAAGAATTGTAAAGAGACTGTAAAAATACATAGTGCAAGACTTGCTAGAATGGTGGCATCTTTTATATCTGAGAAGAGATGTGACAGCTACACTCATTCGCAAGAATATCATTACAATGAGGATCTGAAGATATTTTCATGATAAACACGAATGCCAAAATCATAGACATCCAAAAACCTAATCATAGGAGATGAAACGCCAAAAGTCACGTGGGCCCCATCTGGGTAAGTTAGTACATTAACTTCCYGGTGTCGTAAATTTTGCATACGATATTTTTTTAGGTGCGTGATAGCTCGTTGGAAAGGTATTTTCTAGAAATACACATTACATCGTCAAACTTTGACTTCRTTTATAGTTTGACTGTGGCGAGCCAGAAAAACACTGTTTAGGGGCCCAAAACGGCCCTGGAAGTATAACAAGATGTGTAGACATGAAAAAATACAAAATACACCAATTGGATTAGGTGGGAGGCCACCAGTATCCACCTAGAAKATGTGTAGGTTTTCAGACATCCCTGGAAGTGTAGAACCCACAATTACAAAGAAGTACTGAAGACCGTGCTGCACTAAAAACTGACAAGAGGAGCCAATTGGAACATGTGGGTGACCACCAATATCCACYTGTATCAAAGGATGTCTTTGTGACATCAATGAGCCACCAACAATMTTTGATTACACACATTCCTTYTGAATAAAACTGTGTATGAAAGGGTGATGGTAATTGYGCTAACATAAGGCCCCATGCTTGAATCATAAGGAATAATGGAGCTTGTGAAACATTGCTATTCCCTAAGCTAGTGACAATATCATTTAGACCATGCGATGATGTGGTTGATTTATTTGTACTCATTGAATTTGTAGTTCCACCTTATGGTGACATTAGAGAAATTTTTGGGTCTAAAATGGGCTCCTAAGGAAAATAATAAAATAATAGTTCAAACAATAAGATAAGAGTTATGAATTTTCAAAGGTAAAGAAAGAAAAATACTTATTATTATTATTATTATTATCGTATTGTCACTTATCTCCTTATAGGTTTACTCAAATTTCAAGTGTAGAAACTCATTGGTCATGGAATTTCGAGTTTATTTCACTATGGGTCTATCAAAAGTATGTCGAGTGGGTACTTGTTGGATGTGGAATTTAACTCCACGCCCAACGAGTGACTACACTTGAAATTCGAGTAAAGATATAAGGGATTCGAGTAAACCTACAAGGAGATAAGTTGAATAGATGATAAAAAAAGTAGTTTTCTTTCTTTCTCTCCCAAACTATTTACCCTTATGGGTGACATCATCATCTTGAATCCTATTGGTTCTTTTAAAGTTGATGTTGAAAGAACATTTTTTTTTTTGAGACCCATTTTGACCTCAAAGTCTCTCTAATGTGTTGGCAACATGGAGCTTTGGCTAAATCCACTAGACATACCTTGCACATAATGGCTAGTCTAAACTTGAGTTGGTTTCACATGTACAACTATTTGAACCAGTGTGGACACTGTATGAGGAACTAATGGATGAAGCTTCAAGATATCAATAATTGTAGTTTCCAACAACAATGATGTCTATGTTCCAGGATCCTGATTTTGGTAAAATACTTTTTGACTCTTAGGAACATTTGATGATACATATTGGATTGTTGCTTCAACCCTATTTCTTGTTGTACATGAAAATGTGTCAGAACTATTACCCATATATACACTTGATTTGATAGAGGTATCACATTATTCACAAGGCCTAACAATGGATTGGTGAAATAGTTAGATGGTGGGTATGAGCCAAAGTCGTACGAGCCAATATGTTGTCGGAATGATTTAGAGAAAGGAATTTGTTAGAATATGACGGATTGTGCTCATTTTACCATTGAAAATACCCTTGTCACCCAACCATAGGTCGAAGCCACCCTTCGAGCACCTTGACCTTGACAAAGAGAAGAATCCTGGTAGAAAATCAATAGCCAAGAAAGGCTAATGCACCAAGCAAGAAGTAACCAAGATGATCAGATAGTCTCACCCAAAATTGGCGCAACACCTTCCCCAGAACTTGCGCACAAGACTGCTAGACTACAGTGCACAAAAACTGGTTTTCTGTAATTCCGAGAGTGTGTCAAATGAGAGATTGGCACCCTGTATTTATAGTATTTCTAGAAGACTTTCCTGGGATGACTTCTCTCTTTGGGTACTAATTAATTCATATTAATTATCTATCTTCAGTCGACATCTCGTCTAGGGTTTCCTTCATTTATTTGCTTCCTTCCAGATAGAGGTTTTGTCAGGATGTCTGCTGTCTGCTCATCAGTGGGGATATACTCGAGATTTACCTCTCCTTCCTGGAATTTATCTTGAATATAGTAGTATTTGATCTCAATGTGTTTCGACCTTTCATGAAACATGAGATGTTCTGATAATCTTATACAACTCTGATTATCACAATGTATTATGGTCGATTCTGGAATCTGATCAAATAAATTGGAGATTAACTTCCTTAGCCATATTGCATCTGTGCATGCTTCACATGCTGCGATATAATCTACTTCTACTGTGCTTAGTGCGAAATATTTCTGTTTCCTGCTGCCCCAAGATATCATAGTGGAGCCCAAGCTGAAACACATACATGAAGTGCTCTTTCTGTCTTCTGCACTTCCTGCCCAATCCGATTATGTGAATCCATGAAGTTGTATATCACTGGATGCGGTATATCTCAAGCCATAGTTTATTGTCCCACGAATATATCTTAATACATGCTTTGCAGCTATCCAATGCTCATGTATCGGTTCCACCTGGAACTGGCTTAGTGTATTCACAGTAAAGCAAATGTCTGGTCGAGTATTTACCAAATACATCAATGACCCAATTAGTTGTCGATATAGAGATGGATCTACTGGATCAGAATCTGTATCTTTCACTTTTCTTATATCCGTATTCATAGGAGTGTCCATGGACTTACAATCCATCATTCCAAACTTCTAAAGGATCTTTATTGCGTACTTTCCTTGCCCAAGAAATACTTCATCACACTTCTGCCATACTTCTAGTCCCAAGTAATAATGCATGAGATCTAGATATTTCATATCAAATTCAGAAGGTATTTCCTTCTTGCACTGGATGATGAGAGACTCTTCACCTGCTATGAATAGATCATCAACATATAGTAGTATAATTACAGGTGCATTTTCCATGACTTTGTAGTAAAGGTTTGGATCTACATGACTCTTGGAGAAACCAAGTCTCGTTAGATAGCTGTTCATTATGGAATACCAAGCCCTTGGAGCTTGCTTGAGTCCATATAGGTCTTTCTTTAATCTGCAAATGCGAGTGTCTCTGGAATGTACCTCAAACCCTTGAGGTTGTTCAATATATACTTCTTCTTCAATTGCTCCATTGAGGAAAATTGTCTTTACATCCATCTAATGTAATTTCCATCCCATGGAAGCGACAAGAGATATGATATATCTAATGGAAGTATATCTAGCAACCAGAGCAAAGGTTTCATCATAATTTTCTCCCTCCTTCTAGGAGAACCCTCTAGCTACGAATCTTGCCTTGTATTTATCCACGCTTCCATTTGCTGCATGTTTGATATTATATACCCATTTTGAAGTTACCATTGATTTTTATTTAGGTTTAGGTACCGTTTCCCATACATCATTTTTCATAATGGATTGGTGTTCTTCCGTCATAGCTTTTTTCCATTGTCCCTTTTGAATTGCTTCTTCAAATGTGGCAGGTTCTTCATCTAGAAGTTTCGTCATATATGCTGCATAACTTGAGAATCTTTTAGGCCTCTTACTCTTTCTGAATGTTCCTTCTGGAACCTTGAGTTTTTCTGCATCTTGTAAGGTAGCTTCAAGCCAAGCTGGTCGTTTCTTGGTCTTAGGTACGATATCTGAATCAATGCTTTCACATGGTTCCATATGATGATCCAGTTGTTCTTTTTCGTCATTTTTGTTTTCTGTGATTTTATCATTAGGTTCTTCAATATCTTCTTCTTCTATAGTTTGTTCTATGGATTTATTGAAAGCCATATTTTCATTGAATGTTACATCTTTGCTGACTTCCATCTTGTGTTGTTCTGGAATATATATTCTATAAGCCTTGGATGAATCACTGTATCCCACGAATATCCTCTTCTTTCATGAGGGTTCTAGTTTATTCCTTTTATCCTTGGGAATGTGAGAGTAAACATGACATCCAAATATTCTTAGGTTTTCCACATTGGTTTTTTTACCTGAGAAGGCTTCTTCTGGTGTCATTTCTTTCAATATACGATGAGAACTTCTGTTCTGCACATATATTATTTTCATTCCTGCTTCTCCCCATAAGAACATGGATATACCTTGATCATTCAGTAAGGATTTTACGGTTTCTTCAATAGATATGTTCTTTCTTTCTTCTACACCATTTTGTTGAGGATTATGAGGAACAATCAACTCCCTCCTAATCCCTGCCGATTTACAGAATGCAACGAATTCCTTTGAGGTATATTCTCCTCCATTATCTATTCTTAAATTCTTGATCTTCTTGTTTGTGAGGTTCTCTATCTTTGCTTTGAATTCTTGAAACTTGTTAAATACTTCATCTTTTTTCTTCAATAGATATAACCAATTCTTTCTTGAATAGTCATCTATGAATATTACACAATATAGGGATCCTCCTAGATATTTAACTGGCATCGAACCACAAACATATGAGTGTATCAGATCTAGAATCTCCTTAGATCTGTTGTTGCTGTTTGGGAATGATTTCTTGATATTCTTCCCAAGAGCACATCCTTTGCAGATTCCTTCATGTGTAGATTTCAATTTTGGTATTCCTTCAACCATTCTTCTGAGAAAAGGTAATGTTTGATAATTAATATGAGCATACCTTCTATGCCAAAGTTCATTGGGGTTGACTTCGTTTTGTACAAGAGCTTCTTCATTTTTTTCTAGTAGTCTATACATATTTCCTTCACGACTTCCAATAAACCTAGCATTCTCTATGTTGGAGTCTTTATGCCATGATAACACTTTTCCATCCACAAAATCTATTCTGTTTCCTTTGTCTTCTAGGAAAGATATGGATACAAGATTCTTTTCTAAACCAGGTACATATAAAACATTGCTTAGGTGAACGTTGTTACCTGTTTTCAGCTTGTTGGAGGCTTTTCCAAATCCTTCCACTAGATAAGTGATTTTGTCTCCAAGATCTACTTTGTACGATGTCTTCCTCTCATTTAGATTTGAGAGTCTGTCTTGATTTCCTGTCATGTGCCTAGAATCTCCATTATCGATTATCCACATGTCATCTTCAATCGTTCTGGTGAGTGCTGAGTAGTGTAGAAGACTGATTGTTTCACTCATGTCTTCGGTTGACTGGTAGCTGGTCATGCCTTGATCCAAAACTTCAACTCTGACATTTTTGTCTTCTGAGAGAGACAAAAGGTGCACTGAACTAGGGCACATATGAATATATTCTCCTTGAGCAAGATGCTCCATCACAAGGTGTTGGATATGAGATTTAGGGTTTCTGCAACTGCTTCTGCTAGTAACCCTAGCGGTAGTGTCTTGGAAGATTCTCCTGCTAGTAACCCTAGTGACAGTTCCTCAACGAGCTCAATATCCTAATGGCTATGTTTCCTTCCAGCAGTTAGACTGAATGAAGGAGGCGTGGGACCATAACTTGTTAGAATATGATGGATTGTGCTTGTTTTACCATTGACAATACCCTTGTCACCCAACCATAGGCCGAAGCCACCCTTTGAGCACCTTGAACTTGACAGAGAGAAGAATCCTGGTAGAAAATCAATAGCCAAGCAAGGTTAATGCACCAAGCAAGAAGTAACCAATTTGATCAGATAGTCTCACCCAAAACTGGCGCAACACTTCCCCAGGACTTGCGTACAAGATTTCTAGACTGCAGTGTGCAAAAACTAACTTTCTATGATTATGAGAGTGTGTCAAATGAGAGACTAGCGCCCTGTATTTATAGTATTCCTAGCATACTTTCCTGGGTTGACTTCTCTCTCTGGGTACTAATTAATATATATTAATCATCTATCTCCAGCCGACATCTCGTCTAAGGTTTCCTTCATTTATTTGCTTCCTTCCAGAACATTCTAATCTTGTCAAAGGTCACAATAGAGGTTCATACCTCCTGAAGCTACCATAATATCAACAGAATCTGCATTGAAACTAAAACCAATTGAGCTAAAAATTTCAATACGTGAAAGTATATGTTGACTGAAAAAGAAACATTCAAAATGTAAATGTAAATAGTAATGGTTGTAAAAGTGATCAATACTGCTTAGAATTCTCATGACAAGCTTACTAGGAATGTGGCCGTGAAAATATGATAAAATATCATACATAAATGTGAATTGAAAAGGATTGTAGACCATGAGTCTAGAATATGAAGGAAGAAATCTATTTGAAGCGTCTATAGCATCATTCTCAATAAGCTTGTAAATAATCAAGAAAATTACTTGCCTCATCAAAGGGACCTCTGAGTGGTCAATTCATACTATTGGAGAGTGTCTGAGTGTCCAATTATAGGTATACTTGGTCACCTTTTTGAATCCAACAATTAACATATTATAACACAACGACCTCCCAAAAATACCTATTGAATTTTGCCAAAATTAGGTTAATGATGAAACCCTTGTGACCTTAGCAAAAGACCAATGGAGCTTACAACTCGAAACAAACAACCCTCAAATTAAAAAACTTTGTAGTGAAATTTTTTGAGTATTTCGGGGCTCGATCGTGGGAAACATGACTACCTTGAAGCCGAATTTGAGGTCGCAAATGCATAAAAGGAACTGAAAATTGATATTTCAGGTGTTGGAATGGCTCCAATAAATACCACATCATTATTTCCACTGAAATTAAAACCCTCGACTCTTCATTGAATATGAATGGACTTACAAATTCATTATCCATTTCCTTCAACAAATTTGAAGAATATCTATGCCATCTAAAACTTCTGTAAAGACACCCCTGTACTTGACCTTTTCCTCTTCCCTCAGTGATATGAATCATTTTCTGAGCCTTTGGTCCATCACAAATATGCCTTACCTTTCCTATGTTCTATGGATTTGAAAACAAATCTCCCTACACTCTTGGGATACATTGTGAATTATTTAGGAGGATCGATTGATCGATTTAGGAGGAAAAAAACGAGTCGGAGAAATTTTCTCACCTTTTATATTTAACCAACCCTCAATTTTGATGTCTAGAGGGATGTCTGAATTTTGATGTCTATCAGGGTAAAAAAGGGAAAACATGTAATTATCAATAATTACTACTTTTTTCCATCAACATAAAAAACCGATGTCAAATTTCATACCCAAATGAATTAGAGCTGTTTGACAATGGATTTGTCTTGTTTATGTTGTTATTGGATCGAACTCTAGTAGTGAGAGTGAAAATTTATTTCTCTTCAACCCAATTGAATTCTACAACTGTTTTAGAGGGTCTCATTCCATGTACACATTCCTATCTAATTGGGAAAATTTTACAAGTTTCCATGTCATGGGCATCATCAAAGAAAGAGAACCATGCTCATGTAAGAATGGCTTTGGGTTGAAAATTTTGAGGTTGAGTACAAAGAGTGGCTTGAGTAGGACAATTTGGGTCACCATCTTCCTCTAAAAATAAATCATTCTATTGTTCATGTCTCAGAATAGCTACAATACAAAAAATAAGTTAGTGTGTTTTCCAAGGTCATCAAGAGACATTCCTATCCTCAAGGATTGTTCCTTGAACTCAAGGCTCATTTGCAAGGATGAACCTATAAAAATTATTTTATTTTGATTGGTTTCACTAAGGAGGGGTAGCATATTGTAATAATGCATCATATAAACTTGATTTATGGGCCTTGTAACCTTTATAATTAAGTTGTAAAACGTAGTAAAACAAAGGTTAAAATATTTAATGGTTTCGTTGGATTGAAGGTTAGGTTATTGTAATTCTTCACTAAGTTGTCTTGGATTTTGGACTGTCGATAGGTTGACTTGAAGTGGAGTTCAACCCATGTGGAAAAGGCACTAGGAGGAAGATCAGATAAATCTGTAACGACCTTTCCTTGCAAAGAGTTGATGAAAAGGCACATGCAGGGGTCACTATCATTAGCACCAATATTATTGCATGCATTTGAAAGTGCATTAAGGTGCTTTCTAGCAGAGATTATGTAATTTCCATAGAAATTAGGAAATTTCTTCTTAATGGGTAGAGGTTTAGTAGTTGGGCTAACATTTAGAGGTGATGACACATGATAGGGGGTAGTGTCAACATCTTCCTCAAGCTGGAAGAGTTTGTATTTGTGAATGACCTTGTTTGGGTTCATTGTGGATGCAATTGGAGCAAAGTGGTTATACATGCTACCAGTCGATTGAGAAGTAAAGGTTTAGATTGATATTGAGGAAGAAGTCATATTGTTGTTCGCATAATTAGTATGCAAGGCAAGAGGAAAAGGGATTGAATGATCACTTTTTGAATCAAGCAAGGAGCACAAAAGTTTCTTTGAAGGCCTTAGAGGATTTTATTTGGCCTTCGAATTTGAGACACAGACTCAAATTTAGGGGGATCTACTATAATTTTGTAAAAGTGATCAAAGCACAACAAACTATTACCTTAGAAAGGTCAATACTACTTAGAATTCTCATGACAAGCTTACTAGGAATGCGGTCATGAAAATATGCAAGGATATCATACATAAATGTGAATTGCAAAGGATCGTAGACCGTGAGTCTAGAATATGAAGCACAAAATCTATTTGAAGTGTCTGTAGCATCATTCTAAATAAGCTTGTAAATAATCAAGAAAATTACTTGCCTCATCAAAGGGACCTCTGAGTGGCCAATTCATACTATTGGAGAGTGTCTGAGTGGCCAACCATAGGTATACTTGGTCACCATTTCGAATCCAACAAGTAACATATTATAACACTGCGACCTCCCGAAAATTTTGCAAAATACCTATTGACTTTTGCCAAAATAAGGTTAATGACAAAACCCTTGTGACCTTAGCAAAACACCAATGGAGCTTACAACTCGAAACAAACAACCCTCAAATTAAAAAACTTTGCAGTGAAAGGATTTGAGTATTTTAGGGCTCGATCGTGGGAAAAATGACTACCTTGGAGCCAAATTTGAGGTCGCAAATGCATAAAAGGAACCAAAAACTGATATTCCAGGTGTTGGAATGGCTCTAATAAATACCACATCATTATTTCCACTGAACTTAAAACCCTCGACTCTTCATTGAATATGACTGCACTTGCAAATGCATTATCCAATTCCTCCAACAAATTTGAAGTATGTCTATTCCATCTTAAACCTCTATAAAGGCACCCCTATACTTGACCTTTGCCTCTTCCCTCAGTGATATAAATAATTTTCCGAGCGTTTGGTCCATCATAAATATTCCTTGCCTTTACTCTGTGCTATGGCTTTGAAAACAACTCTCCCGACACTCTTGGGATACATTGTGAATTATTTAGGAGGAAACAAATGAGTCGGGGAAATTTTCCCACCTTTTATATTTAACCCACCCCCAATTTTTATGTCTAGAGGGATGTCATAATTTCGATGTCTATCGGGGTTAAAAAGGGAAAACAATTAATTATCATTAATTATGACTTTTTTCCATCAACATAAAAAAACAATGTCGAATTTCATACCCAAATGAATTAGAGCAGTTTGGCAATGGATTTGTCTTGTTTATTCTATTATAGGCTTGACCTCTAGTAGTGAGATTCAAAATTTATTTCTCTTCAACCCAATTGAAGGATACAAATTTTTTAGAGGGTCTCATTCCATGTATGCATTCCTAGCTAATCAAGAAAATTTTACAAGTTTCCATGTCATGGGCATCATCACAGAAAGAGCACCATGCTCATGTAACAATGGATTTGGGTTGAAAATTTTGAGGTTGAGTATGAAGAGTGGCTTGAGTAGGACAATTTGGGTCACCATCTTCCTCTCAAAATAAATCATTCTATTTTTCATGTCTCAGACTAGCTACAATATGACAAATATGTTAGTGTGTTTGCCAAGGTCATCAAGAGACATTCCTATCCTCAAGGATTGTTCTTTGAACTCAAGGATCGTTTGCAATGGTGAATCTAAATTGTCAACATTATTTTATTCTGATTGGTTACAGTAAGGAGGGGTATCATATTCTAATAATGCATCATAGAAACTTGATTTTTGGGCCTCACAACCTTGAGAATTAAGTTGTAAAACCTAGTAAAACAAAGGTTAAAAGATTTAATGGTTTTCGTTGGATTGAAGGTTAGGTTATTGTAATTATTCACTAAGTTTTCTTGGCTTTGGGACTGTCGATAGGTTGACTTGAAGTGGAGTTCAACCCATGTGGAAAAGGCAATAGGAGGAAGATGAAAGAAATCTGTAACAACCTTTCCTTGCAAATATTTTATGAAAAGGCACATGCAAGGGTCGCTATCATTAGCACCAATATTATTGCATGCATTTGAAAATGAATTAAGGTGCTTGCTAATGGAGATAATGTCATTTCCATATAACTTAGGAAATTTCTCCTTAATGGGTAGAGGTGTAGTAGTTGGGGTAAGGTTTGGAGGTGATGACACATGATAGGGGGCAGTGTCAACATCTTCCAGCTAACATCTTCCTCAAGCTGGAAGAGTTCGTATTTGTGAATGAACTTATTTGGGTTCATTGTGGATGCAATTGGAGCAAAGTGGTTATACATGATACCAATCGATTGAGAAGTAAAGGTTTAGATTGATCTTGAGGAATAATTCATCTTGTTGTTGGTAGAAGTAGTATGCAAGGTAAGAGGCAAAGGGATTGAATAATCACTTTTTGAATCAGACAAGGAGCACAAATGTTTCTTGTGAAGGCCTTAGAGGATTTTCTTTGGCCTTCGAATTTGAGACACAAACTCAAATTTAGGCGGATCTACTATGATTTTGTCTGACTATTGAGGTGTGAACATAAGTTAATCGAACCTAGAGGGTTGGACTTAGACTCATATCTCAATATGGTCTCTTCTTTCTTGGTTATTGCTGTCTCTAGAAATAACTTCCCGTGACTCTTTTGTTAGATTGTGTTTTAACATTGTCTAGTGGTTTGAAGTAATTTTGTACTTAATGTCATAATGATGATCATTATAACATCATTTGTAGGACATTTATACATGTAACATGGCCTCACTAGACTTTTGTAATATTGCACATGTGCACATGGAGATAGTTTTGGGAGTTATTTGGGGGTGACTTGCCTCTCATGTAATGATGACCTACACTCATGGGTTATTCTTATCCACTACTTCTCCCTTATATATTTATGAACTTATCATCAACCTTTATGGACTGGTTGATTTCCACCCTTGATTGTGTCGTATGATCAATGTTCCATGTTTCTCTTGGTTACTATGAATTTAGGTAATTGGTTTTGAATCAAGAGAGTAAAGAGTGGCTTATGCTATATTGATTATTAGCCTGGACCCTATGGGTCCTTAGGGTAGTTCATCCATATGATTGAGAGTTGTATGGATTCCATTTGAACTCCATATATGTGTGTGTTTTAGTAGTTGTAATTGAGATTATATGAAGAATAGAAGGCCTTGCTTCCATGGATGTTTCCCCACATTGGGGTCTTACCACATAAATTATATTGTCTTCTATTGTATCCTATCTTTTATTTGATAGATTTAATTTAATTTGTTTAATGTTTTCCACAGGATTTTAGATATGATAGGTCTTGTTTATATGTTTGTACATATTTTGCTTGGTCTTTCATGGTATTAGAGCCACACATCTAACTCCCTGGATCAACTTCTTTGTTTGTTGAAATATTGGATAGAAGATCTATTATTTCCTTCCATGAGCATTCAACAATAGTGATTGAAGTTTTTTTTTGGCATTAATTTACAAGTAGATCTAGTTTATTTTTTATATTTGCTAGTTTAAATTTTCAGATATTATATTTTGAGCCCAATATTTTCATAGATATACAAATCTAGATTTATATCACATGTTTTTTTTTTGCAAATTTTAAGCTATTTTTTTTTTCATATATGAAATTACCATTACATCCAAAGCATGTTAATTAGTTGAAATGAGCATTCATTTCACTAAATTTGGTCTCTGTTGAGGCTACATCTAGGATTGAATATTTGTGGATGCACTTCAAATCTGTACAAATTGGTATAGTTTTGGGATGATATGATTAAACATATGTGTATGCAATAATCTAATTAGCCAAGTTCGACCATTTATTTACCACAATCGAATTTAATTTGCCTTATATATTGAGAATTTATTCTAGCATACATGGGCCACCCATTCCCTGTAACATGTTTTTAAATTAGTTCTTCCACAATATATCAAATGTTATGGGTTTGATCAATTGGTTATAATAATATGTTATGGATTTGGTTGTTATGAGGTCTTTGGTTCAAAACCCATACCATCTCAATTGTTATTATCATTTTGTTTATTGGATTTATCATTTGGAGGACTAGCCACATCACTACTAGGTGGAATCATCCACCCAATCAGCAGGTGCAACATCATTTGGTGCATCCAAACAAAAATTGCAATCTCAACTGCCATGTGTCATTTTGTACACTCCCACATGTCACTTTCAACATGCCATGTCAACATTTTGTATATATCACATCACCATTATGTACATGCCATGTCATATTATGTACCTTTCCATGCCAACATATGGTGGGTTTCATTAAGACCAATTAGAGGTTGTCACGTGGCACTTCTATCTTAGCTTGCAAGGATTAACACCAAGATTTTGAAGCTAATTTTTAAATTTCCATAACTTTGTCATACAATATCGGTTCTTGGTGTAGTTTTTTGCAGATTGTGTATTTATGAATTCTCTACATGGTGACATAATTGGATTCAATGAATTGGTTTTTTTTGCTACAAGTGATTTTCATTTGTTCCAAAAAACCCAAGACGAGACCTCATTTTTGAAACTTAAATTGGTCATAACTTACTGATACAGACACCATTTTGAGTAAAATGCTTTTTTCAAAATGCATAAGATTTCAACTCTATGCAATAGTGATATTGATTTCTATTGATTTGACCATATGATTATTGAGAATGGTAATGGCCACATATTTTATTACGAGAACCAAAGAAACCCTAGGTAGGGTTACGACACTGAGAACATGATCTCCATAAACACTGAACTATATTATTGTTGAACAATATGATATTAAAATGAGGGTCATCACTCTTATAAAGAGTTTGAGAGACCAAAACCCTAACCCTAAGAGACGAAAATCCTAATATTTTAACCTAAAGTCACTAAGGTGACTCTATGATCCATGATCTTTTCATCGAGTGACTTATAAATAATTGCATTAAATGAGCATAAATTAAAGTGCACCATTAAAGAAGGAAAAGCTCAATAGTGAAGATACGTAAGAATCAAATCTGAACATAGAAACTTGATAACGGAGTTCGTCCCTGGTAGACTACGTCTCCAGGTACTGCTCTCAAATGGGTAGGCTTTTTTATTAACTTAGCAAAAGAATTTGGAAAAATACATAAGTATACCTCATTCTAAAATCAAGCTGCAAAAGTATTGCTTAGATCAGAAAAACAACAACACCATTGAATTCGTGGCATCAAATTACCCAAAAATGATTGTCTCCACACCTCGATCTGACTTTGGCACTCCCAAGCATAAGAAGAATTCTGTCTCAGTTTCCGTGCCCTGCAACCTGCAATAAATGATGACGTACTCTATTTATAAATATGTACCTGACCATACCACATGTGCCTCCTCTATCCCTGGGCATATTCACCTTTTAAATAATTAAATGGGTGTTGTTTACAATGTTGGGCAGTTGGCATGTTGGTTATGACACATATATTAAGGTGTTAATAAGGGGGGAGGTCCCAGGGTTAAGCTCACAAGCCTCCTCTTTTGGCTTGACTGTTGTAACTTATATATATTTTTGAATATGTGCCATTTCGCTAATTTGGCGATGGTTCTATCCGGTAGTTGGTTGCCAGATTTGGCGGGGTCCCGCTAGATTTGGCAGACCCGCCAAATCTTGTTTTTTTTTTCAAAATTTCGATCATGGGTTTTCATTGGGAACTTTCCCACAACCACGTGGAATCCCATGACCGGGCCACATGGAAACCACCTATTGGACCATGTCAACCACTGCACCGTCAGCTTGCCATGTCATTGTACAAATGCCACTTCATATTCCAACTCAACTTGCCACGCCACCATGCCACATCAACACCACGTCACTGTACGAACTGTACAGATTGCCACATGGTGAAATATTACTGGTCCACATAATGGCCTAGAAATTCCAAATATGGGTGATACATGGCAGCCTTTGGTGCTGCCATGTCACCATGCTAACATCATGCTGACACATGTCACCTCCTGCTCATGCCATGTATGTTGTACGGATGATGAAGTCATCCGTACTGATGCTGATGTCAGCAGTATGGATGCTGACATCATTCGTGCTGATGTTGACATCAACAGTATGGATACTGACTCATCCGCCTAGTGACTAGGCTAGGTTGACCAAACCTTGACCATGAATATATTTTGATCCGTAACTACGTTTGACAAGACGTTTGGACCGTTGGAAAGATTACGACGTGCTCTTCGAGAGGATGTCATTTTCACTGAGTTTTGAGAACTTTTATTTTTTTCCCTTTCTCTATCTGCTGAGGCCATTCTGAGCATCCTAAGTTGCTTCTGCGAGTTATGAGTTGTTCTTAGTCTTCTTTGGATTCTTTTTGGATCACACCTTCCCACTGAGAGCATTTTGGATGACCGAAATGTTTCATCAATCAACAAATAAGTGAGGGATGAGTTCCCTCACCTTGTCCTTTTCAATCCACTTTGCCTTTCTTGAATGTGTGCCCTTTAAGCCTGCTCAAATATAATCAACATCACCCTTGTGTGAAGTACTCTCCCTTTTGTCCAGGATGATATCTTCCTTTAACTCATCCAAGTACTTAGGAGAAAACTCATCAATTGAAGGTATTGAAACTTCCTCATCCTGATCCATGATCACAAGAGGCTAAAAAAGTTTCAAGTTCTCTACATTCACAACTGAGTAAATGTGCATATAAGGTGGAAGATCTAGATGAAAATCATTGGTACCACTTTTCTCCAAAATAGTGAAGTGTCCATAATGAATGGACTTGAGTTTCTTCCCTTTACCCTTCAATCTCTCCTTCGTAATGTGAAGCCATACCCGATCTCCAACCTGGAACTAATGATCAACCCCGTGCTTGTCATGCTGAGCTTTATACCGTGCTTGAATTTTCTCCAACTGTTCCCTGACTGCTCGGTGCACCTACTGGATCCTATGGATGAACTTATGGGCTCTTTCCTTTGTTCTTTCTTCATTTGCATCGACATCTCTCCCATACATCAAGTCCAAAGGAACTTTAGGTAGGTACCCAAAACATGTCTCAAAAGGAGAACTTTGAGTGGAGGAATATAAGGATTGATTATAAGCATGCTGTACATAGGGTATATGTTCATCCCATAACTTGGGATGCTTGCTGCAGTAGCCTCGAAGCAAAAGAACCACTATTTGGTTTACAACCTCTGTCTGTCCGTCGGTCTGTGGATGGAAAGTAGTGATCCTCTTCAATTTGGTGTCCATCATTCTCTACAATCTTGTCCAAAAATACCCAAGGAATTGAGTATCTCGATCCGAGATAATGGATGTGGGTAACCCAAAGTGAACCCAAACATGCTGAAAGAAGAGATTAGCAGTCTGCTCAATAGTGATATGCTTTTTACATGTCATAAATATACACATCTTGTTGAACCTATTCACTACAACATATAAATAGTCATGAACCCCTTTTGACATTGGTAAACTCCCTACAAAATCCATGGAGATACTTTCCCATGGATGGGATGGAACAGGAAGTGGTGAGTATAGCCCCAATTTTCTATTAGTGGGCTTAACAGTATAACACATCACACACCCCTTTACATATTTAGTTACAATTGCTTTCATTTGAGGCTAGTAACAAAACCTCTGCAAATGAGCCATAGTTTTTCCTACCCCAAAATGCCCAGACACAAGAGAAGTGTGAGCTTCTCGTATTACATGGACTGGACTCGTTCACTTGTAGGGATACATATATTTCCAAGATGGTAGAGTAGTTTTCCCTGCATACAATAGTTCTCTACCTATGCACCATGGGTTAGCTTCTCATATACTTCTTTAAAATCTTCATCAATTGCATATTGTTCCACATAGCTATCATGAAATAAATAAGTATTCTTCAAAACAATAGAAGTAGCAATAGGAGGTCTAGAAAGCATATCAACTACCTTATTACTTGATTACCAAATGAAATTGTTGTAGAAAACCCATCCATCTGTAGTGTCAATATTGTTGCAGTTTGGTTTGTGCTTGGAGATACTGTAAGGGTTGGTGATTTGTATGTATGATTTTTTCCTTCCCTAAAAAGTAGTGCTTCCATTTATTTATGCTTTTAACTAATGCATACAACTCTTTATCACATGTAGGATAGTTAACAACAACTTGGTTAAAATTTTTAGAGTGGTAACAGATAGGATTATGATATTGCATCAATACTGCACCCATGGTGTATTCGTTGGCATCTGTGTCAATCTCAAAAGGATGTTGAAGATTTGACAGTGATAATACTGGTGCAGTACTGATCTTCTCCTTTAAAGTGTCAAAAGCTTTATGTTGCTTTCCTTCCCACTGAAAAGTGTTCTTCACACTAGTTACGGTATGAAAAGGAGCTTCTATAAAGGAGAAGTTTAAAATGAACCTCCTCCAATACTAGACTGCACCTAAGAAGCTTCGGATCTCGGTTACACTTTTTGGCTTAGGCCAATTTACAATTACATCAATCTTGGAAGGATCAATTTTAATTGTCCTCCTCCTACAATATGACCTAAGTATACAAGTGCAGTCTTTCCAAATTCACATTTAGACAATTTTACATACAAATTTTCCCTTTGCAAAGTATTCAATACTTTCTTTACGTGCCTCACATGTTCATCCCAATTCTTGATAAAAATAAGAATGTCGTCTAAATATAGACTCACAAAATCATCTAGGAAAGGCCTGAATACATCATTCATCACACACATGAAATTTGCCGGAGCATCACAAATCCCAAACGACATAATTAACCACTCAAACAATCCTTGTTTGGTTTTAAAGGCAGTATTCCATGCATCATGTTCTGCAACCCTGATTTGATGGTATCCGCTGCGCAAATCCAACTTAGTGAAATAAACAACATTCTTTAACTGATCAAGTAAATCATCTATACGAGGGAGAGGGTATCAATTTTTCACTGTGATTTTATTTAAGGCTCGATAATTGACACACATTCACTATGTGCCATCTTTCTTTGGAACCATCATGATTGAACAACCACAAGGAGATGAACTGGGCATGATGACCCCTTGATCGAATAAGCCATGTACCTGCTTCTTGATCTTTGTCATCTCCACAACTGACATCATGTACATGTCCACATTAGGAAGGGGAGAATCCTGCTGAAGATGCATCTCATGTTGGATTTCCCTTTTAGGAGGTAATCCATCTGGTTCCTGGAAAATATCATCATACTTAGAAATAATATAAATCAATTCTTTCTTATGAGAAGAATCACGTCCTTGGAAAGCGTCGAATGTTCCGACATCTTTCTCTCTTCCGACCATGAGTACATATCTCTTATTAGTGTTTATGAGTCTCTTCATTTGTCTTGCACTAACAAGTGTTGTGTTTACCCTCATGTTGTGAGATCTAACAATATGTTCCACTCCCCCTTTAGTAAGGTGGTACTTTTTCTCATGGCGAAAGAAGACTGCTTTTCTATCATAAAGATAAGGACTTCCCAACACTTACTTATGTCCTAAAGTTTTCTCTCCCACCATATGAGAGCGATGCCTTCCAACTGAAGAGAATCCAGTTGCAATTTAACTTCCTCTTCATCAATATGTTGAACACATCAATATACTTCAACCTGTCGGATCCAATTATCTATCTTTTTAGGATTAACATCTCCATTAAACATAGGTAGATCAAATTTTACATAAATCTTTAATAATGGTTTCTTAAAGGAGGCTTTATGGCTAGAATGATGAGAATGATGAGAATGCTCAGAGGAAGAAGAACTAGAACTTGATGGTGAAGATGGAGGCTCAGGAGGGTCTCCTCCAACCCCTTGGTTTACCGAAGAATCATCATCAACACGCGCTTCTTTTTTCTTCTCTTTCTTCTTCATCCTCTTCTTGTAGTCTCTATACATTCATTCGACCATTTCTGACATGTGATAAAAGACCATATGGAAATTTTTCTCTTGTTCATCACGCTTGTCTTCTTCTGCCATTTTCTTCCTTCGAGATGCATGACCAAATTTGGGATTGAAAGTATTAATAGTTCCTTCACCCTGCCTATGCTTGGCCCTAGTAAGCATTCACCCTCAATGCAATGTACCCAAAATTTACCTATATATATATATATATATTTTGAGGAACATTAAATCTTCTTTCTCTTTGAACAACTTATTCTGAAAGAATTATAGTTAATATAAGTAGGTAATTATCATCGTTGTTAACTTCTGCGAGGTTTATATTTTCTAGTTATCAAAATGATGAACTGTCATCTCAAAGATTCTAACTCCGACTTACCTCATACCGCACAAAAATTCTATACAAAAGGGAAAGGGTGACTTTGATATACCTTAACCTCTCGGATTTCAAGCATATCTACAATGATTAACCTTTCAGATTTAAACATTGACCTTTATAAACCTTAAACACTACTATTATTATAATCCTTACATATTTGTGTTTTTATTATACATACGACTCTTAGTCCTATACTCATTTCTAAGCATAGACTTCCATGTTAGCGCACACGAGAAAACCCCATTCGACATTACAAAATAAATCTCCCTACGTAATAGACAATGTTCATGTCATAAAGGATCGATGGCATGTACCTTTAATGAAAAAAGGTTACATGCCTAACATAATGGTGATTATACATTAATTTAAATGGCCAAACAAAGGCCTTGTGTTCACTGGTCGTGATTAAAACTTCCGAATATTATTATCAAAGTTGTCTTTCGAAAAAGCTCATCGATAATGAACTGTTAGTCACGCCTTAACTGAACGATAAAACTAGATTTTATAATCTTGTGTATCATACCTTAAAGGAGTTGTCCTCTCTCGCAATAAATCAGTATGAATTCAAAAGGGTTTTTTCAGATGTGAGTTAAAACCTCTGTTCAGTCCATTAATGGAGACCCTACGAAAGCTAATCCTGAGGTTTCCACTAGACCCCGCGTCCAATAAAATTGTGCCACCTCCATCCTGTCACATGGTCAGATGCAGTCTTCGTACTTCTTACTATTACTCTACATGATGAAGGGTTTCTAGTCTATTTCAAGTCTTCTGCGTGGTGCTTCAGTGCTAACTCTGTGTTTTTCCTTCAATGAGGAAGGATAGCGACCTTGAGAGATTTACCTGGTGGAAATAATACAAGGCTATGCGACTGTCTGGTAAGTCCACGACATGCTTATGCTATCGGTAGTCAGGTGGTACTTTTAGGAGGTTTTTATCATAGTGAAAATAACTCTGCAACTATTATTCTTTACGATTTCTAGTGAAGGTTCTCCCCTTCATTACTCTTTAACTCACTGGACTATTTCCTCTGGTCATGGATAGATATACAGTGGTGATGTATTACGTCTTCCTTCATGAGGTAGTCACTCATTTTTTTCAGAGGCCATTAACTTGTGAAGTCTCCTACACAGGCGGTTCTTAGTTTTTGATTCGGGGATAGTCCCTAAAGTATTTAGGGTTCTGTCAATCAACAAATACCCTTCGTCATTTTCTTTGTTGTGTAACCTGGTATTTATTTGGTCA
>ML814260.1:63614-89418 GCA_009831015.1 Picea engelmannii | reverse complement strand
GGCACCTTTTATCACGGAAGCCCCGATGAGCCGAGTTGTCAAATTGTCCAGTATACAAGTGCTACAATGATGGTCAGAAGCATTTTGACTTTAAATGTGTCAGTGGGTAGCTCGAATGTGTGGAGAAGAAAGAGCGGAAACCGAGTGATTGCAGAGTGAGTTTCAGTGCTGAGGAAGACCAGATCAGACAGACAGATGAAAGTTCTAGTGTTGTAATCTTTTGTGTTGTAATTTATAAAGTAAACATTAAGGGATGGTGTTAGAATAAAGCTTACTTTAGTAAGAGATAATGCTTACAGCTGTTGTAACTGTGAGTTAGCCTTACAACTGTTGTAACTGTGAGTTAGCCTTACCACTGTTGTAACTGTGAGTTTCTAGGTTAACTATTTTTAGCTAATCATATCCACTTTCTTAGGATCTAGATTGTTAGGAGTCGGTGATGTGGATGCTATATATGTAACCTCCATTTGTTTGTGTAATACATTCTATTATTGCGTGTTAATCTTGTGCAATGGCTGCTCTCTCGATTTCTAAGTATCAGTGGCACAATTCTCTCAAAATATTTGTACAGTTTATTAATTTTTGAAATGCAAATGTCATTTTAAAGGAAATTATCATTTTTATTCTATTGAATTTATTAAATTATCATTTTTATGTTATTAAATTTATTATATAAAAAAATTAATAATTATGAAATAAATTGCTACGAACAAGTGGTTGTGTTGGGCGGTAAGAGGAGTTGATCGCAACTAATAAACCTAGAAACTCAAAATCTAAATATAACACAGGCTAGATAAATTATAAGATAATATAAAAGCCTTACAATTACACATGCATTCACGCTGCATTGATTTTCTTGTTTTTCAGGTTCACAGGTTTCACCTCACCATTGCTAGCATGGTTTGGCAGTCAGTGAAAGAAAAAAGACTTGGTTCAAATGAAGAATGAATACCTACATCCAGTGGGGAAGAAATGAAAAACGAGGCTTCCCTTCGGTCTTTCTTGCTTAGGTCTTAGATGAGTTCCCAGGCTGGAATGACTGTCTCTTGAAACCTATGATCTGCCACTTGGTTATTTAGTCCAGTACCCTATTTTCAGGTGTTTTATGGGCAACACGACGTGCATGCGGTGGATCCATGGTATTCCCAGTATCATGAGCAATCTGGACCTATTGTTGCCCCGACGACTCATTTCATAGGTTTAACTATACTTGGTAGCATAAGGAAGTAGTAGCATAGTCGGGCTCAACCATGAGACCACAACAACAACAATAGCTCATCGTCGGGCTGAACCAACAGTAGCAGAGTCGGGCACCATCGCCATTGTATAAATTCAGGTTGCTTTGCTTCTTATGTCTACAATACAGATACAAATCATATTATTATGCCAAAGGAGGAAGAAAATTGCAATTAATTCTACTGCAAGGTTCCATTATTTTGTGCTGCAATACCTGAGTTGGTTAGATAGTGTAGACCCTTACCACTTCTTGGAGCGCTTTTGTGCGTTCAACTGCGACTACGAAGCTCTTGTGCCTGAATTCTATGAACAACAAGTTTCTGGCGTCCCCGCTTTGACAAGTTACATATTCTTGGACTCCTTCAATGGCCGTCGTTTTCAGCATGGATGACATGGTTTCTTTCCCGTCACGCCAGTGATCCATACACACTATCCGCCCGTTGTTGCCTTCTTTCTTCAGCTGCATTGCCACGACATTGAGAAGAATCCATCGCCCACACCCGACATCCAAAGCGTTTTTCACGTTGGACCAATCACCAACCATGCCCACAATTCCTTCACAGCTATCTAGCAACAGTGGCAACAACATGGATTTGTGAGACTCCATGGACAATAACATTCCTTCTTAGCTATCTAGCAACAAAGTCATGGAAACATTCAATTGCTTCTTTAGACTCCTCGGTTTCTGAAGTAAGTATTGCTTCTTTAGACTCCCTGGTTTCTGAAGTAAGTATTCGAGTTATTCCCTAACGATCAGGTCAATCTTCCTATTACTTTCTAGTAACCCTCCTTACCTAAGAGTGTATGTCGTTTGCTCCAGGTGGTGAAGGATCGAATGGTGGCTCCATGCAGTTGTCGAGTGGATAGTCATTCCCAAAAACCTGCAGAGAGACGTGGCAGAGTGAATAGTCATTCCCAAAAACCTGCAGAGAGATGTGGCAGTGTTGGAAAAATTACTTTTATTTTCATTTTAAAATATCACAATCGAGAGTAAAAAAACTCCTACCACCGGGGCTTATCTAGTCGCATCAATCCAATCAGACCAATAGCAAATTCAATTTTTAATATTTATAAATTATTAAAAATATTTTAAAATTTAAAAAAAATACACATTAATAATTTTTATGAAATAGTTTGGAAAGAGATTGCAAAATGGACTAATTAATGTAGCAAAATCGACTAGATAATACCCAGTCAATGATAGTTGACCGCGAGGCTGTGGCTAAAATCCCTGGCCTGGCAGGGACTAATAATAAAACATTATATCAACCGTATGGACTAGCTGGCAAACAACTAGGGTTAACTTGTAGACGAGCATAGTCTCAAAATAGTTAGAGAACTCATAGAGGGTAATTTGTCTTTAAGCAGATGACTCAACATCAAAACATATAGACCCGGTGCAATTTGGATTTCCAATTGTGCACCGGATTCTTTATGTAATCCAACTGAATACATTGGGTGCAAATTGGTCTCAAGTTTTATATAATTTAGAAGAGGTTCATGGGATGGAATTTGAGGATCTAATTTCCTAGTATGAGGAAATTTGGTCATTATATATATTATGCAAATGGATAATCAAACTGAAAGAAAATGTTTAATAGTTTTAATTACATTATCAAAATCATACCATAAAACTCCTAGAAAAAGTTATCTAGGTAGACAATATAAGTCAAGGGCATAGTTTAAATGTTTGAGTTAAAATTTAACAAAAGTTAACAGATGGCTACAATAGGAGTGTGCTTGTTGGTATAGGGTTATGTTAGCATTGTAAGTGTTGGTATATGCAACTTGGCATGTTTTCCAAGAAATGTCAAGGCATTATATTTTATCTTTCGTGAATACTACAAATATTGTAAGCGAAGACGTTCAAATATTTATTTTAGTTATGCTATTTCCCTTTGTCGAGAGGCATGAAAGACCAAGATACCTTGAACAAGGCACCTAGTAGCTTATATGCCTTCCTGTTGGTTTAATGCACCTGTGGAATCTCCAACACTTTGTCTCTTTCTTACACTTCTACAAAATTACATACCTCAGACAATGGTGCACACCTTAGTTGCAGAAATATCCGACAGAGAGTATTTGAGGCTTCAGGCCATGGTAATTGTTGTATACATGACAATGTACTTATGAAACAGGTCGACGAGCATTTGCTGATTGCAAGTTTCTTTCCTGAGTAGTTGTTGATTGCAATCCTTATGAGAAATGGGGTGGAAATAACCCAAGAATCCATCGTGAATAGCTCTTTGTAGCATTGTTGGGATAATCTAGGACAATTGCTCCTCTCCCTTTGCATCAAGATGAATAACAATTACATTTCCACAGAAAAAGAAAATAAATAGAAGGTAATTACAATCACAATGGGTTTATGCTCCCTCGTGAAAACATGGTGAAGGTCGGGTTGGGATGTGGCGTTATCAGTCCCCTTGTTGCTCATGCTTCCTTCTACAATCTCTTTCTCCAAACTCTTCTAAATGTTTTTCATCACCCGCCCAATGTCCATTCGAGGAAAGGTGGTTCTCATCACAGGAGCAAGGTAGTTCTCATCATAGGAGCCTCTTCAGACATAGGTAAGGGGAAGTTTTGCAACTGTTAGATCTGTTTCATATATGGGTGTAGGTCGATTAAGAAGTATTTGGTATTTTTTAAACAATCTCTATAATGAATTTTTTATGACTACATTGATCTTTGAAGCTTTTTTTTTTGGAGTGTAACAAGGAACTTGTAACTACATTGATATTTGAAAGTTTTTTTGGGGGAGTGTAACAAAGAAACAAAGTAGTTGATAGTGAAGTGATTATTTATTGTCAGTGCATGGGTGGGAGTAAGGGAAGAGAGGTGAAAATCTGGTCGTGGTGGTGAGGCAATGACATTTGCTAGAGGAAGTAGCCAAAGAATGCAAGGCTTACAGTGTGTTATAGCGCAATTTGTAGGTTGGGAAAAGCCTGACCCAACCACAAAATAAGTGCTACAACTTGGGAATCCTACACAGAATGCCACCTCGATGTAGGTCCCACACTTCCAGGGAGGCAATCCCGGTGACCCTAGGGGGATTGAGATGGAGATGGAGAGAAATGGAAGTGAAGGCCCTTGAGGTAAAGTCTAAGTGGAGTGAAATGTGGGAAGATATGCCTTGTATGTCAATTGATTTTTGTCTCAAATGTATATTAGTTCTCCGAATGATTGTACATGCCTGAGACATAAGAAAATCGAACTTGCAATGATATATGTTAGTATGGATCAGCAAGTTAAGCTTGTTGTCCCTAATTCACAACAATAGATGAAAGTTTACATAAGAAAGTAAGACAATCAAATTAGCATGTAAAACATAAGATCAATCAACAATATGATCAGTAAGTATGGCAATCAAGTATGACTGAAAAATGACACTTTAAGGTTGAATAAAGCAAGTTGTTATAACATGTATTTTCTGCAAAAAATTACAGCCTTATGGTTGTAGCATTCAATGGCATGCAACAACAAAATCAACCATGGAAAAGTGCCAATAAGTATCCCAAAAGGTGTGCCCTAGTTAGTAGACTAGGTGAGTGAAGTTAGAGAGCTAGTCTAGGGTTAGTTTAGGAGTTAATAGAGTTTTAGTAGCTAGGGTTATGCAACCCTAATGGCTGTAGGTTAAAGTTTGTAACAAAAATTAAAGTAATGGGAGAGAGGGGAAGCCCTAGTAGGGGAAGACTCCTCTCAATGAGGCAAACCAACTTCAAGCAAGAAACCTTTCAAAAGACCAAAATTCGTGTTTCGCAAGAAAATGATTTTATATCTCCAATGAAAAAAAGTATGACTAATGCCTTTACTATTGGGTTAATGGAGTCAAATAAACAAATATATAGAGAAGCTACCTCCTTGGGGGTGTAAGTCCTTTTACTTCCCAAGGCAAGTTTCTCTAGCTATGGTTTAAGCTAAGAGGGTGTATGCCCTTATACTTCTCTTAGAAAACCCTTGTATAATCATTGAGATGAAGCATAAAATGATGAAGACTATGGTGGGGGTGTATGACCTTATACTTCTCACCACTCCTGGCATAACAATCATTGACTTGAAAAAATGATAGCATAATAGTAAAAGACCATACCAAGATCAAGAGAAATGCCAAGATAATCCACCATAAAAGCTAGAAAACATCATCCAAGGCTAGCGCTAGACTTCCACCAACCATTCATCACTAGATAGCCATAAACAAGAGCTAAAAGAGACAATCTTTCCAAAGATAGAAACAAATTCAGATCAAGTCCTCTCACAATGAGGGAGATTTATGTTAAAATGAAATCTTGTGATCTCTTATTTATACAAAATGTCACCAAGGTGACTTGTCCATAAATTAAGGAGTAAACGACAAGATTAGGGGTTATCAACCCTAATATTTCCCCCTTAACAAAGAAATATTAAACAATTCATTTAAAATTTCACTTTTTGCACAAATAAAACCCTAATTTACATGGATGTCACCCCTTTAGGGAACATTTTGGCACTAGGAGACTTAGGTCGTTGGTGTTGGAGAAGCATGGGTAGGCCTCCAAAGGCCACATGTCATGCATCTAAACACTCTCATCATGGTGAATACCCTATTCTCCTCAAAACGTCCAAGTGCCAAAGCATATCATCTCACCACCATGCCCTAGCCCCCCACACATGACGTCATGCTTAAAAAGGAGGATGTTTTTCCTCTCCTGGGAAAATCATTTGGCAAGTGAGGGTTGGGCTATGTATTCCAAGTCATCATCAAGGCCTTCCAATTCTGATCTTTCTCATCTGGCACGTGGGCCCCTGACATCCAACATGTGGGCTTGTAGCCCCATGGAAGTCCAAGCTAGGATTGTTCTCCCAAAACTATCCACCAACTAGGTCCTGCAAAGACAAATGAACACGCCCTCCAAGGATCTCAAGTCATAACATCATGATAAGTGAATCCAATAAATAAATACGCTATCTAAGCATGTGCATCAAAGATCACTATATCAAACAATTTATTTCTCAAGACACTATGCGACTTGTCAAGCTTGAATATGGGAGGGTTGACGAGGTGTCTGATTGGGTAGATCTCACCCTAGGTCAAGGAGAGTTTCCAAGAGATCCCTCTCTAATCCATTTAAGAGGATGAAGTGGTTGGGGTCAAGACTTAATGGGCATATGGCTCATGACATACAAGGGGTCGTAGTGTCTCGTTCATGGGTGCCTTTGTAGAGGGTGTGTGGTACCTTCATCCACAATGCACTTTTTCCAAGCTCATCAATTGCATTTTATCTTCCTTTCTTTATTTTCTTTCAATATAGAATAAGGAGAGGTTGAAGGTCACTTCCCCGGTGTGGTGACCAAGTGATGGCAATGTCACCCACAAACACCTAATGGAAATGAGAAGGTTGGCTTGTGATGAGAACCCCTTTCTCTCAACCATGCAACTAAGAACCATTACCTTGGTTTGGTGACCAGATGATGGTAATGCCATACCACTAGATATTCATGGACGTGATAGGTCGGCTCGTGATGAGACCTCCTATCCTTCAACTAACCTTTTAAGCATTCTTTATTATATTATGGGTCTCCTTTACTCAAAGACAAGCGTTTCATTTCTTTCTTGGGTGATCCTTGGGCGAAGCATCTGGAAGGTTTATATAAGGATTTTATCTTTTACCCAACATCAACCCCTCTGGGCCTTCAACCCCTTCTTCCCATAGAATGAGGGACAACCCCTTCTTGGGTCAATACACCCTAAAATCCCAAGAGATAAGGAAATGGAGGGGAATAATGATGGAAAGTGGTAAGTATGTCCGAGAACTGTACAATGGATCATTAACGAAGTTCCCAGTAGAAAAACCATCCCCAAGGAAAACCACTTACTAGGACACAATGTCAACCGCCAAGGTGAAGCAAGGCAAAAGGCATAATGTCCAAGCATATATCATGAAAACTAGAGCAATCTAAGATACAACATAATCAAATGGATTAAATATTTAAATGATTCTCACCATAATACTAACTTGTGCCTCATGGAGCAAGGCCCACTGGCTTCCGGAAGCCAGCTGGTGTGGTGGATGCCATATTGAAAAATGTGACCATATGTGGTGGTGAGTGGGTTTTCCATCTGTGCAAAAGGGTACTGTTGGTCATGTAGTCTCTTGACACTCCATATCTGCAACCTGAGGGCATCGAGACATGATCTCCTTAGTTATCCACAAAATGGGGATAACACAATGCACAAAAGAATGTTGTTGTTTGCTAGGCTGATTTAACCAAGCTTCAATATTGCAAGAGGATTGTGGAATTCACAGTTTCCACCTTTGGACGGTGCATGCATTTCTGTTATTTTCTCTCATGTTTATCGATTTCTATAACTTGTCCTCACTAGTTTTATATTTACTGAGCATGGTTCCTAATAATGAAATAAGAATTAGTAAATGTAAATGGAATAGGAATATAATAATATCTTAGGTGCATTTACAACCGAGTGGATGTTTCACAATTATTTCATATAGGGGGCCCCGACAACGCCCATACAAAGATGCTTGCCTAGAAATGTCCATACAAAGGTGTTGTACCACATTGCCAGCTCGACTTGATCATATCCTCAATGCATAAATCACCCTTATTTCAAGACAATAAGTAGTTACACATGGCTATATTAAAGGTATGTTTCCCTCCACCTGTAAACACATTTAATATGAGGAATCATGGCTTTATGAAGATATTCATAGCTAAATGGGAGTTTTTACAATTTTTTCTTTTACTACCTCACCATAAATCTCAGGAAATTATCATAAATATGGATGTTGAGAATAAGTTTGGATAATCAAATGCTATGGGCCAAATGCTCCATGAGGGGATGCCCAAAAAATGAATCAACGAATGCAGAGGGGATGCCCAAAAAAAGGATCAATGAACGCAGACATGAAGGAGCCTATAACACTTGCTTGGGCTTTGACTCTACTAGATTTTTTCTTGAGGAGGAGACGTAGATTCCCAAAAAATGAATCAACAAATGCAGACATGAAGGAACGTATAAAACTTGCTTGGGCTTGGGCTCTACTGACCAATTTATTGAGGAGGAGACGTAGCTATGATCTGAAGGAGTGAATAGGAAGGATCGACTGATTTATTGAAAAGGAGAGGCAATTATGAGCTGAAGGAGTGACAACTATGAAAATCAAGGGAACCATTTGCATGGCAGTGTAGGTGGTAGTTGAAAAAATCAAGGACATCGTTTGCATGGCAGTATAGGTGGTAGTTGAAGAGAAAGTGGGCTTTGGAACATGCATGGACCAACAAACATCAACAAACATTTAATGCTAGGAAGTAATCCTATAATATGTTCTAACATTACTTAAGTCAGGGGAAAATACTAATCATATATATGCTTTAAGATATGATTTTGGTGTACAATGTGGAGCTATGCCTTGGGAAGAGGCCAAATAAGACCTCAAATTTAAAACTTTGGTTAAAAAATAAAAAGTGGTGGGAAAAATGTATGAATTTGATAAGACCTTGGGTTAAAACAATGAAACTGCTTTGATTTGCATGCAAAACTAATAGAGAAAAGACTAACCGATTACTATAGTCCCTTCCCTCACGAGAGGGATTAATAATTTATAATTTATAATAAATTGTTATTGGTAAGGAAAACTATTATTATTCCTTATAAATTATTATTGGGTGAGTGCACAAAGTTGGTGGACGAAAAAATGGCAAGGGAGTTAGCAGGAACGATCACTTGCAGGAACACATGCACGTTCTCAAGAACACACATGCATTCTTAATCCTATTTGATTGGTAAGGCTTGAAACTCTAGCAAGCTTTCCACGTAGGTTTGTCAGCAAGAACACACACACGTTCTTGCTGTGCCCTTTTTTCAAGGACCGCAGGTGCGTTCTGTGATCATTTTCACACCACGTCTCAGGAATTACCTACATTGAGAAAGAAAAGATGACAAATAAAGAAGGAGAAAATCCCAGGATCTTTCCACCGTGTCCATCACAAGAAAGGTATGGTTGATTTTTTGTCATTTCCTTTCTTGGCTTTGCAAAAATACAAAAAAATTAGTCATAGGTTATGGATGTAAATCCCAATGGCACTGAAAAACTTAGCGAGGTTCACTACACATAATTAATACTCGAATGTAAATTTCTCCATAATTCACCAATCTTGTATAGGTTTTTTTCAAGTTCATTGTAAATAAAACACATAGTTTTTCTTTGTTTTACACAAAATTATGTTAATAATTTTGTTGAGATAAAATGACATTGTTGTTATTAATAACTTAGTCATAAGTCCACTTATTAAATTTCAACATATATTGTAAAATGGATCTTGGTGACAATGTAAACCGCTCACCAATAGACCGAGGAGAGAAAAACCCCAACCCACCACAACCACCCAATCTAAACACCAAAATTGATGAGGGGTTGACTACATTAAGAACACTTGTAGAACACTTAAGGGGCACTAGAGAATCAAACAAATTGTTCTTGCCTACTTCTTTTGACATCATCATGAGGTCCATTGCAAGTGCCCAAGGGGAATTGACTTGTATTTCTGAGTATAGGGAAAGAATGTTTGAGTACTACAACACTGGATTAGCTAGAAACCAAGTCAAAGACTTGGGTATTTAAAAACAATAACTATTGTCTATTTTTAGGGATCCTCGAAATGGAGAAGAACTACCTATGAACAAAAAATGCATTTGTATTGACTGGTGTATCCATCCACATATTAATTAAAACTAGATGGATAGGTGCTCTATGGTATTTGATAAACCTCCTAGCAATAACATGGAGGTTCCCTTATATTTTTTGAGAAAACTATGGGTTGAATTTATTTTGGGTTTGCATGTCAACTACTTTGATATGGGTGAGTTCCAGGGGGTGGGTTGAGGGTCCTCATAGGATTGAGAGAATGCCAGACATGATCCCATCTTAGGTTCTCGTCCCCCCAAGCGAAGTCTTGATCCCCCTACCTAGCATCCTCCTGTTGTAGAGAGATTACAACAGGTACAACGAGCTATTTCATCATTGACTCGGAGCCTAGTGCAACATGGAAACTTTGTTTCAATATCTCGGCAGGAGGTTCCTATCGATGACATTGATAGAGGGGTTGAAGCTTTACCCCGTATAGTAGAGTTTAGTGAGGAGGGGGAACATGGACATATCAGTTGTCCATGTGAACCTCACAGATGCTCGAGCTACAGGTAGACCTTCTATGGGCCTATGGAGGCCAATGGAAAACATAGCTTCATGGAGGAGGTTAATATGTTAACCATCACTATCTTCTTAATCATTATATATTTATTTTGTATTCTGTTTATTTATATCAATATTTTATTATATGTTGTTTTGCAGTTGTTACATCCGTGTAATAGACCCTCTATTCCCTTGGATGCATCAATTATTATCTCTACCACTGATGCAGCAGTAGAGACAACCTTCTCATTGGGCATACCCCATACATAGGTATCTGTCACATTTGATAAATTCACCATAGTCATTTCTTTATTTTATGGCATCCTCAAATTTTTAATGTTGTGTTTTAATATTTTATTGTATGTTGTTTTGCAGTTGTTACATCCATGTAGTAGACCCTCTATTCCCATGGATGCATCAATGCTTATCTCTACCACTGATGCAGCAGTAGAGGCAACCTTCTCATTGGGCATACCCCATACATAGGTATGTGTCACATTTGATAAAGTCACCATAGTCATTTCTTTATTTTATGGCATCCTCAAATTTTTAATGTTCTTGTGTTTCTACAAGATGCAGGACCAGGGGATGCCAGGGAATGTCCATTTGGGATGGACAAGTCACTTGCATCACATGTATCATGTGTAGAGTTAAATATCGTTTAAATCTCAAATTTATTGTGTTTTTGTTTTTGAATTTTACTATTTGGTACTAATAGTTCAATTATATTAATATGTATGCAGGATGTGGACATATTCACTAGTTATAATACTATTGCACTCCCTGGGCACCTGAGATATGCTTCTGGGTTAGCTTACTATAGGACAAGGGAGTTCTCATCACTTGTACAACCTATGGGGGTCCATCGTTTCTCGCCCCCAACATTTGTGTTATTCCTTACATCATCAGTGGATTCACCCATAGGCCACCCATCCACACCACCTCTTCCATCACATCCATCCATAGTGGATGCACATGTATGCCACCCACCCCCAACAACATTTCCATCGGCCCCATCCATCGAGGCTACCACAATAGAGGTTGCCCTGGAGCAGGTTGTACAACCGAGTGCTCCACCTACCAACGAATATTCATTGAGGCTCGAGATATTCACGGTGAGATAATGTGTTGATGATAATTTTTTTATGTATCATGAATTTTATTTTACACATATTTGTTTAATTTTCTTGATTTGATCCTTGTAACTAACGCAGGGTGACATCACTAAGAGATTTGGGTCGCAAAGGAGGGTAACAAACATTATTGTTAGTAGCATATGTGATGAGTTGTCTTAGGTTAAATTACAAAATATCATTTTATATGTCTTTTAATTCATTGAGGAAAAAAACTTATAACAATGTGTTTTCTTCGTGCAATCTTCGGAGCGACGAAGCATGCCCAGGCCTAGAACCACTCGAGGTGCTTCCTCAAGCAAGAGAAAAAATATAGATTTTCAGGATGCTCCTGAGGGTGGCGAGGGTGGCAGTGGTCAATGATTGATCAATTACTGCCATTTTGTTTATAGGACGCCATATGACTGTTTTCTATGTTAGGGCACTTGTTGTCGTTTTTTATATTGGCACGAGGTGCCATTTTGTAAAAAATACACAATTATCAAACTTTACAGTCGATAGTGACAATTCTTGATCTCAGGTGCGTTTTCCCTCTAATCTCATTGTGAGGGAGGCCATGTCCTATTACTATTAAGGCATGCATGTATCACTTATTTTAATGGTTAAGAACATGTATATCCTCCTAAGAGATACATCTCCATAGACTTTAGCATTCTCTTGTTCCACAAATAGGAGGATCTCATACACCAATTTGATGTCTAGATTGAAAATGACCTTAAAATAATAATAATAATTATTATTATTATTATTATTAGTCCCTGCCCTTCAGGCTAGCAAGGACTAATAACAATCGGTTTTCTATTCTTCTATTAGTCTGACACAGAAAACGAAACATTTAACCAAAGTTTTAATAATGTCATATAATTTTACGACTCACATTTGTGTTTTTAACCCTAAGTTTTAAGTTTGAGGCCTTATTTGGCCTCATATCGACGCAAGCGGCCTTCAAACTTAGGGAAAGAGAGGCTTGAAACTTAGTTAACAAATATGTTGGAAGCCATATGAATTAATGCTAAGTTTCAATTTAGCATTAATCCGAAACATAAAATGCTTAATATTTTTGGATGCATAACTCATAACGACGTCGTCTGTGGTAAGGTGCCAACCTTGTCTTGGTGAGCTGCCAAATGCCCTTCCACTTGGTCACTTGCATGTGCCTTGGCATCACTAATTCTGTTTCTCTTCATCTATTACCCGTCGTCACTCTTTGCATGCTCCTACTTCAGAACTAGACAGTTGCCCCTCCTGGTTTGAATACTTACCATACTTTGATAGCTATCTGCCTGCACGTCTCCATGAAATAACCCTTGCACCTGCAATATGTCAAGGACCGATAACTTCCACCTGCAATATGTGACAAAGAGCTTCCACTTACCATACTTTGATAGCTATCTGCCTGCACGTCTCCATGAAATAACCCTTGCACCTGTAATATGTCAAGGACCGAGAGCTTCCACTTGCAATATGTGACAAAGAGCTTCCACCTGTAATATGTGGAGACTTTGTGAAATATAAGGTAAGTCAAATCATTCGCATAATCTATTTTTCTTCAATTTTACAGTGAATTTAAAAGATATAATATATTTGTGATAAAAAAAATATGAAGATATTGTTTTTAATTCAATTTTCAGATATTCAAATGTTATTATTGGTAAAAGGAATTTGACAAAAAATAGTTGTTTCAATTCTACAGAATACAAATACAAATTGGACAGATGAAAACTAGGTAGTAGGGAGCTTACCATGATAGCGAGGAGTTTATGAAGCAGATAGCCAAGAGCTTCTACATCGATTTGAAATTCACAGTAACGAGGCCCCAACGTCCACGTACACATATTCGTCCAAGTCCACAAAGACAAGGCCCCAACGTCCACGTCCACGTCCAATAACACACATTCTTCCTTGTTATTGCTCTGCCAATTATCTCACTATGCTTAATTACCTCATAGCAAACAACTTCTCTTTATGATTTTTGCTCCAATCCTCCATAGTTTCTCACCCGTGGTGTTCCCATCCAATACCCCTTTGGCATAGGCAGCAGAGGCTGTGGCCACCGTGATTTTCAGGTCAAATGTGATACTAAATTTTCTAATACTTCTTCCTTCAACATCAAAGTCCACAATTACAGTATAAGGAAAGATTTCCTTGATGAAAGATCTCTGCATGTTTTGGACATGATGATTAACCAAAGTCCATGTTATCTCCCAAAAATGCATCTCTAGATTTCGCTAGCTCTCCTTTTAAGATCGTTTCCCCTAATTCCAATCTCACCTATTTGCTCAACTGCAAGGAATCCATTAACGACTATTCACAAATAGACTGTGCAAATACTTCCTACCTGGGATTCAATGATTCAAAAGCCTCAAACAGGTGCATGCCAATTTTTCAGGTGCCCATACAAGAAGTAGAACCCAATGACTTCACAATAACCTATCACAAGAATTTAAATTATGGCAAATGCGCATTTTGCAAGGGTTCCACTACAATGAGAACCTCATCCTGGTCAATTTCCGCCTTGTTCCAAGTGGGGACAAAGCATTTATCCCCGCCACATATGTTTATGTTCTTATTTACACTTTTATTTAACACAATCGAGATAACCTTCATCGTTCTCTGTAAAACGAACGATATTACAATTACTCTGACCAACAATTACTCTAACCACCATGAAGCGACATACATGAAGCAATTATTTTGACCAGCTACAGACATGACGCAATTATTCTGACCAACAATTAATCTAACCACCATAGGCGCCATTCTGTGCGATGGCATAGACAAAGCGCAAAATGTTTCTCGATACAACTCTGAACCAATATCCTGTTGAAGAAGAGTCGACGGTTCTGCGGGAATTCATTCCATTTGGCCATTTATACAAGAACCTTACTTAATCGATCAAAACCAGGTCCCGACTACAAGACTATTCGTTTTATCCACCCCGGCTACAAGACTCGATAATGATGAGATCAAAGAGTATAAGTGTTAGCATCAGACCTGCTCCTCCGAGCACGTATGGAGCCGACGAATTCCATGAGAAAATCGTCGTGCCATTGCCATTCCGGGAACTACATTCTTCATAGTTATGGCCATATTTGCAGAGTTCATTGTAAGAGGGAATTGGGTAGCAACATCTTGCGATAAGTTTTACCTGCCATGCAATTTATTAGAACTAAAATAGAGTAAACATTCTCGATATTTGAACTCTTTTCAGTGTCGATTCTCCACGTCTCCGGTTTGTAAGGAAAACTATCGACACTTTGTATGGTGTGCATTTATGTATGTTCAGACATGCTTGACTTCAGTTATCTCTTCAAGCAAATATTTGGCTAGGGAGGCTAGATTTGGTTAGCTTGTTCAACCTACTATGTAAAATCACTCATCTAATGTATATTTAACTGTTAAAGGTTTGAAAAGTGTAAGCAACAATGTTATAAATATTAACAAATAATGCATCTAAAATTGTTCTAAATATTCTTGTTTACTTGTACAACTTTGAAATATTCAATAATTAATACTAAGTTGATGTTTTCATTGTATAACATCTAGAATATTCTTGTTCACTTGTACAACTTTGAAATATTTAAATAATTAATACTACAATGATATTTTCATTGAGTCTGAACCATTCTCCATACTTCCATTTTATGTGAACGTTTAGTACAAGCTCTCTTAACTTACTCGTTCTTGACTCTAGTGTATGTCCAACGTCCATGGTTGGGTGGTGCAACAACTCTTTTAATGTATAAAAATACAATTTTATATGTATGATATACAAATAAAACCAGCCCAGCCACTTAAATGGGATATGTATATTTATTGTTTTAAAAGGGCATTGCAAAATTTGGAAAGAACCCGGTGCAAAACACTGTTGTCATGATCGTTGTCTCTATGTGTCAAAAGAAATGATAACTTACATGTGCAAATGCTTGGCTATGGTGGTAATGCACTGTGTTGTGTTTTATATCGTGTCCAGGTTCAAACAATTGAAATAATGGAAACAAAGGATTAATTTAATTCAATGAATTGATGTGACTAAAATATGCATCGATGTTTGATATCAGTAGTTTAAGTTCCCATTGTTGATCCACCAACAACAGAGGTAAAGGCAATTTCCCCAGCGATTGAAGTAGCATCTAAGTCAGGTCTACTAATTGTAGATCTACTAGCATAAATGGCAGACCGAGATCAAGTAGTTTACGGGAAAGTAGTAGCATTTGAAGCCTCGGGGCGAACTATTCAATTAATTAGTTTAGTGAAATCCTGAGTTGGCTAACCTCGCTATTGCAAACTAACTTATGAACAACTGTTCCTGGCGTTACATCAAACTGTTTTCATGAAAATTGAAGCACGTGCTCCCTGCCTGTGTTCATGAAAATCGAAGCACGTGCTCCCAACACATCCATATGCAAATGAAACAAGTTCCACTACAGTGGCTATGTTCCTTTGTAGAAGCACTTTTTGAATATTGATTTGAATGGCTTGGGTTAGGTAACCTAGTCTTTGTAGGGCGTTAAACTCAATGCTTGTTGGCCATTTCAATAAACATTAAAGATCGAATTTGAAATAAAAATTTAAGACAATGCTGAAGGCTGCAACGTACCTAAAATACAGTAATTTCATTTTATCGATCTCCCAGCATCCCTAACAGCAGGAGCAGAGCCACAGTTCCCATCACTCGAGATGTTTCCAGTATCATCCTTTCGATTGTGACTACTGATAAGTTCATGTCTTTCTTTCAGAGTCTTTTGAAGAAGCCAACTATATGCATTTTATAGAAATCTATCATTTTATTGTAAAATCACAATATGAAATTTCTAAGGGCTTCAAGAGGTCTAATCGCACCTAATAATGGAATTTATATCAATAACAATATTAACATTTCATGTTGTTGCGTGAGTGGTGATATGGAGAGAAGCTTTTAAAAACATAGATGATTTTGAGCTAATGGTTTCCCTCGAAATTTTTTCTCTCCACTTACATGCATGATAAAAGTCATTGCAGGTAGGAGTGCAGAATTGTTAGACAGAAATATAATGGACTGTTTACCTACATAACTTTTCCGAGACAATGGACATAGAGGATTAATTAATTTCTTGTTGAAGACAATGACTAGATATGGATTTTCATACAATTATAAATTTGATCACTATTAATCTTAGAGAATTAATTATTTTTTTTGTTGAAGACAATAACTAGATATGGATTTCCGAGAATTAATTATTTTTTTTGTTGAAGACAATAACTAGATATGGATTTCCATACCATTATAAATTTGGTCACTATTAATCTTCTCGTATTCAATTGGAGTTCCCAAATGATAGTAACCAACAAACAAGAAAACTTTTGATATAATTCATTTCAAACATAGTGCAAAATCCTTACAATGATTAGTTTGCATATATATCTTTAGAAAAGGAATGACTTAAATCATAAGAATGGAACAACATCATGTGAAAGGCTCTCAATATTGTCTTTAGGAGATGGAAGAATAATTCCTAGTAGCACAGGGTAATTAAAGATCACAATCTTTTCATCTTTAGATCTTTAGATTAATCATAGATGTCATAAGAGTACAATGAATAGAAAGAAAATAGGTACCGATTCTTCACTCTCTTCACTGTTCTCACCCTGCCATCAAAGATATCAACATATGAGTAACACAAGAAACTAGCACAAGATCTTTGAAAAACATAAGTTTTGAAAACTTAGAACTAAAAAGGTCATGCATTTACATCCCAAACCCAAAAGGTCTAATATATGCCTTATTTTCATATTTTCTGACTTGGGTATTTCAATTTTTCTATGGAGAAAATGTCCTAAACCATGCAATGAAAATTCCGCCTCAAGAGGAACATTATATATGTGTTACCTTAATATAGAACATTGGCTGCTCCAATTCTTCATCTAATGCATCTCGAGGGCATTGGAATGTTAGCCAAGCATATAGGTAATTCACTTAAAAATATTATTGTAGGCATTCAAACCTTAATATGGAACACTGGCTGCTCCAATGCTTCATCTGATGCATTTGCAGGGCGTTGGAATGTTATATACAGTGAAACCTCATCACGTTCCTTGTTAACTGCAAAGGAAAGAAGTGGAAAGCAATCAGATTAACCATTATTTTGTTGAGATTGTACATTGGAGTTTGCACTGTGATAGCCATAACACAATATATCCATCCAGGTTAAGCAATAACACAATATATCCATCCAAGTTTATAAATAACATAATATATCTAGCTAGGTTAACATTGACATATACTAATTTGTGCTAGTTTTTTTATAGTTGTTATTTAAATATACACCCTGGTTGTTGTTATTTAACACAAATCTAATTTATTTATAGTTGTTATTTAATTATGACCAGTAAAATAAATAATCCATCCCTACCAAGATATGGGCTCTATTTTTCATTTTATTAAATTAGAGGAAAATAACAAATTTAATAACAAAAAATACCCCTTTCTTAAGATAGTATAGGTTCCAAATATTAAAAAAATACATCTGAAATAAATTACAAGGAAAGTTATAGATGAATTATTCTCCATGTTCCTCTCTTAATGGAAGCATACCCAAAGCTCTATCTAATATGTAATTTTTGGAAACTACTCTATGCTTATGACACATAAGCATAGTTATTGAGTTTAGTGTAGCAAATAAATATTATGCCATCGAGACCTTCAACCATGAAATTTCAGGAAAAAATAGTCAAATTTGATCAAAGAAGCAGTTAAAATACTTGGATTTCACAAATAATTCCAGTATATTTCAAAAAGAAGAACAATTATTGCTAATTGGATGAAGGTGACGGGCATCCTCTCTGTTGATATTATGGTAGTTGTGGGAGGTATTTACCTCCACGTGTAAACCTGACAAGAATATAATACTCCATAATGCAAAAAGAAACTCTAATAAGTTGGTTAATAACCCTAGAAGACATGTTGGCTCAAGATGATAATTTATAATAGGTTATTAGCCTCCAAGAGAAGAAGTCGGCCAGAAGAATTAATATATACTGAACAGAGAGATAACTAGAATGAGAAGTCGACCCAGGCAGTTAGCCATAATTAGTATAAATATAGGAGGTCAGTTATCATTCTGGCAGGTAGTCTCAGAATTGCAGAGCAACAACTTGTGCGCACTGTAGTGCCCAGTCTTGTGCGTAGGTTTGAGGAGAGATTCCATTGCAGCTGCTGCAGCTAGCAGATCACATTTGGCTTAGACTATCTCTTGGTTAGGTTTTGGACTATCTGATCAACTCTTGTTGATGCGCCATCCTTGGGGAAATGTGCACTACCCTTTGTTTGGCTATCTAGCCTAGGGTTTGCTTCCAGAATGATTCTTTGTCAAGGTTAAGGTGCTCGGAGGGTGGCTTTGGCCTATGGTAAAATGAGCACATCCATTATATTCTAACATGTTATGGGCCCACACATCCTTCATTCAGTCTAACCGCTGGAAGGAAACATAGCTGTAAGGATATTAAGCTCATTGAAGAACTGTCACTAGGGTTTCTAGTAGGAGCAATCACCATAGCACTGCCACTAGGGTTACTAGTAGGTGTAGTTGCAGAAACCCTAATCCTCTTGTTGAGGCACCTTAAATGAATGGATTGACCTAATCTATGGATAGATCAGTGTTCCCTAGCCTAGTGCATCTCCTGGTACTCTTAGAAAGCCAAGACGTGAAGTTTGAGCTTTTGGTCAAATCTAGGGTTGAACAAGTCAAAGCAGCCATGACTTACTCTATGAAGTCAGAGAACACGTTAGATGGAGCTTCTAACTTCAGAGTGTGGAAGACAAGGATTGATCTCATCCTTGCCAAGAATAAAGTGTTGGATATCGTGAAAGGAAATATCGTGAAACCAGAGTTTGAAGAAGGGAAAGAGAAGGAACCGCAGAACGTTGCAACTATGGAGAAGTTCAAAGACGGTGACATCAATGCCATGAGTATCATAGTGGATTCTATAAAACACCACTTGATACCCTACATCTCCCATCTTGACTCATCGAAGAAGATGTGCAATGCCCTAACAAACCTCTTCTCAATCAGAAACATTGGACAAGTAATGAGTTTGAAGAATGAGTTCCGTGACATGAAGATGAATGATGATGACAACATAACATCATACTTTGTGTGAATCTCTCAGTTAAGAGATCAACTACAAGCTATTGAAGAGATCATTTCAGAGAAGGAATTGTTAAACATAGTACTCAATGGTCTTCCAAAGACATGGGATGCATTTGTCGCAAGCAAGAACACAAGTGTTACATATGATTTTGGTCACTCTGGTGATGTCTCAACAGTGATGTATTTGGGTTCCCAGAAAGGACTTTTTGCCTAAGAAAAGTGGCTCTTGTCTTCTTCCAAAAATATATTTTTAAGCTGAGTTCGCAGGCTGCCTATGGTATAGGGTGCGAAAATACCTCATTCTCGTAGGCCACCCACACTTAGGGTGTGAACTGTTCGCAGGCTGCTCCATAGATAGGGTGCGAACCTGTTTTTAAGCTTGGAAAGGAGATGAGGTCCTGAAGGTTCTAGAAGGGAATCTTCTAGAAAATGAGTTGGCATTCACACGGTTGTCACTCTAATGACTTCTCATATTTGGTGGGATCATCCTCATCCATGTAACCATCCCTCCTTCTCCTATATATTGAAAGGTTTCTCATGGAAAAGGTTAAGCAAGATTGAATGAAGAATTGGTGAAAAAATTGTGTGAAGAACCCTGCTTGGACATAAGCTTTAAGACTCTATTTGGTCTATGAAGAGGTATTGGATCTTCTTCATGAAAGTACAGAGAAAGTGTGTGTGTTGGAACCAAGGGTCACTGAAAGGAAGCTTGCAACATCAAGGTGATCAGGTTGTATCTTCTACTTTCATTTAATATGATACAACGACATGTCCCTTTCCCATAAAGTCAATCTTACTTTATTGTGTAAATCCTTGATCATATGCATAGGTTGACATTGAATACACTTTACTGTCTTCACTTTGGTTGGTTTGTGGTCATCTTGAACCTGATTTCATAAGAGCACCAGAGCGAAGCGGGAACAACAGAGACCTAAGGAAGCGATACAAAGGTATGTCATTCGTTTCTTCTTATTGGTAGATTCAATGCCTACAACTTAGGGAAAGAGTCATGTCCTATCCTATTTTTTTCTAGATCCAGGTGGATCTAGGGAGATCTGTTAGTGTCCGCACCTACTGATTTGTTCGATAACAAAATTGGCGACTCCACTAGGGATACAACCCATTTTTGGTGGTTTTTCCTTGGCCATTTTCTCTTAACTTACCATTTTTCATTCCCATCAATATCTGAGTATTGAGGAGACCCTTATAAACTCCCCGGATCCAGAAGTTCCTTCAAAAATTTTGTCTTTTTTCTAAAATTTTCTTGATTTCAGGCCTTCTCACACTGAACCCTTCTGTAGCCTGTGAGAACCACCAAAGTTTGCACCCCCGCTGTTCAGTTCAGTGTGAACTTCTCGTGCTCTGCCTGTGTATAGCCTGTGAGAATCCTTGACTCTCGCACTGTACCCCACTGCCAGCCTGCGAACCCACTTGCAAATTTTTTGGATTAAGTCTTTTGTGTCCTGAGATGCCCAGATTTGTTTGTGTGTCTAGGAAGAAATTCTCTGGCCAGTGATTGAATGTTTCTTGACTTCAAATCTCGTGAATGATTAGTTTCAAGAAATCGAAAGCTCTTCTTGACCACATTTTCTCAATTTTTACTTCTTGACCTTTCCGCGACAAGTATATAATCTCCGGTCTTGAAATCCGAGTGCTTGTTGGGTTGAGAGCCTATGATTGGTTTAAAAGTTGATATTAATTGTCCTTTTCAATTGCTTATTAATTGGAAAATTGTTACCCATGTGCATTTGAAGAGACTGGTCTTGTTAGTTTGTTATTTTTGTCTTCATTGAAAGATTAGTTTGGGTGTTTGTTGGGTATTTCTTTTTTGTTGGTTGCTTGTTTTTTCTTAGTTCCACCACTGTTGTTTGGTTTCTAATGAAAATTAAAGACATTTTCTCTTTTTTAAGCAACTTTTTATTCGAAAATATTGGCATTCAAGTATTGAAAGAGAACGAATAGAGAATTTGCATTGTTCATGGTTGCTTGATATTGCATTTCAAAGAATATCATACATCGTCGTTTGTGTTGTTCTAGAAAACTCCTCTTTCCCTCCTGTAAATAGGATTCATCGATTTTTTTTTTTGTATCCTTCATTCCTATTTATGCATTGTTGGGTCAGAGCCTCACACAACATCGGTTTCATTTTCGTCTCCTTTTGAGTAACAACATCCTTTAATAATATTGCACAATTTTAAAATTTAACTAGTAACTTTTTCTAGGGCTCTTTTACACCAACATTAGCTAGGCTAGAGATTTGGAATAGGCAGTGAGACACACTCTCCAAAGCACAAAACACAAAATAGTATCTTGTGATAAGGAGTGTCAAATTCCATTTGCAACATTTTGTCCTGGGAAGCCCTTCTCACACAAGGTTCAAACCCGAGGTCACATTGAGATTGACAGAGTTACTCACCCTGCTTTGTTGATATCAGTGTAGAGATTGCACGTATTATGGGTGTCACTTGAAGGTATACCCACAATGATGAGTGGAAGCCTATCAAGCTGATTTCGGGCTAGATACCCTGCCCTTGCGTGTGGATCGGACTGTCGATTGTTCCCCCAGGCATTATTGTTGTTGGTGGTAACCTTAGTAGCCTGCCTTCTTAGGGTCTTACACAAGGTGACTGTGAAGGGGCAAGTCTTCACGGTACCTGGAATCGACGTTGGCCAAACTCACTTGGGCTCCTTGGAGGGTATACCCACGATTATGTGTGGGAGCTTGCACCAGGGTGTAAGTCCGTTAAGCAGGTCGTCAACGTAACTTTTCCACCCTAGCCCAACCCCTTCTTGTCTCGTCGTCGCGACATTGGATTTCATCACCAACTAGTGACTTCGGAATTGGAAGGTCTTGTTTGCTTGGTTTTGATTCCTAGATTTTACTAGCGTGTGTTGTTTGTTTACCCAAGTTGACCATATAATTTCTTTCGTAAGATTCTAACTCGATCACAATTGACCCTCCACGCCGTTCACGTAGAATGCAAGGCCTACCCCCAGAAGATCTGGAAGGTTCTCAACCCTTGCATACCAACTCACTGGAGGTCTCTCCTCAACAGAGTGAAGTGCAAGACGTCACCACTCCGCAAGTGGAAAGAACTAACTCGTTAGAACGGTTCATAATTACCAATTCTCGAGAGGACTTTCGACTTCCCATCGACTCTGAGAGACGTATTGTTAGAGTGAATTCTTCCGGAGATCTAGTTGTTCAATCTTTTGGGTCACCAACCAGACCTTTCATAGGACCTGAGGGTCAAGATCCTTTTTGGACTACTGGAATTTTTAGACGGGATCTCTTTGGCTCAGGAGCAGGCGTTGATATCACTGTCGCACCTGAGATTCCCGAAACATCTAATCCAGATGAAGTACCTTTTACTACTGCATATTATTTTTCTGGTACAGACGCTCTGCGAGCTGACCACATCTCAACTCTCCCTCTACAAATGGTCCATTACACAACGGTCCTAGATACTACGAATCCTCACACCAGGATTACTACGGCTAGCCAAGCCCCCATTGGCACATCGCTTTCGCCCAGAGTCACCCCAACACTTCCACTTGGATATCATGCATTGAATACTTCTATTCCCGCTCCTACACAAATCACATCCGGAACTCCCGATGGTTCCACTCCTTCTGGGCACCATCTTCCTGGTTTCATTCTGACACTTCCTCCACCCTCTTTCAGAGGACCTCTTCCATCCTCTATCAGAGGAACTGATCCTAGTGGCACCATTTCGTCTTTCACACCTAATTACCAGATCCCTGTTGGTGGAAAATTTCACCAAGGAGGCCAAACTCAACCCCCTTTTGCAGGACAAATCCCAATTGGGACGCAACCCCCACCGACCCCACCTTATGGACAAAACATACCTCCATCCTTGGCCCAGTATTGGAATTATCTTATACAACATAATCCTCAATCAACTGGGGGGCAACAACCTCAAGCTAGCTCCGTCATACCCCCTAGTACATGCCAACCATATCCAGGCACGTCTAATCCTATTTGGGGATCGAACGCTCAACCCCATGCTCTGGTTCAAGGGTACAACCCTATGAATTACTTGCCTCCACACCAACAACCGAATCTACCCGGATCTTCGCATTATATGCAGATTGCTTATGGTCCCACTGGTTTACCGACAGGACTCCCTCCCCAAAGTCACCAGTACCTGCATGTGAATAGACAGTTACCTTTCTTAGCCACTCTGGAACTCCCAGATCTATCAAGGATCTTAAATGATCCAATCTGTCACTCTCCTCAATGGCCCACCATACCGGCCAAACTACCATGTGACATCCCTAAATTCGATGGTAAACCGTGAGAGGACCCGAACAATCATGTAATGACTTTTCACCTTTCGTGCTCATCCAACTCCTTGATGGATGACTCTATTCGTTTATGTCTTTTTCAGCGAACCCTCACAGGTTCCACTGCGAAGTGGTATATCGAGTTACCACGAGGCTTCTTCGCCGACTTCAACACCCTCGCTATGGCTTTCCTCACCCACTACCAGTTACTGATCTGCTATGAAACGGGAACCGAGATTTTGAGTTATTTCAAACAAACCAAAGCCACTCATATCTCTGATCACATTCATGAGTGGCGACGGAGATGACTTCTCATCAAACTCGAAATTCCCGATCAGTTGCTGGCAGAGTGGTTCACGAAATCATTCGTGAACGACATCGGTCGTGACATCGCCATGGGTGGATTTTTCACAGAAGAACATGCAATTAGTCGTGCTCAATACCTTGACCTCGTTTACTCACAAACGGGTACTCTTTATGACTTACTCCCTGATGCGCCTCGTCCTTCTACTTCCGCTACTTCAACTACTCCTGCTGCTTCTCATGCAGCCGACGGTGTGATTGGCACTTTCCATGCCCAACCTCATTCCGTCCAAACCTCTAGCAACAACCCCAAACCCATTTCTTCTAATGTTCAAAATGCTTCGTCTCCTACCCCTCCCACTGGAAAGACTTCCGAGGTAAATTCTGTTCAATCTAGCCCCGTCGGAAAAAACAAATCCAGAAAAGGAAAGGGTAAGAACAAGGACGAAAAAAATAATTCGCAAATTGAGAAAACAAAAACACCACCTGTTGACGATAGGGATAAACGCAAACCCCGATACCCTTGTCTTATCTGTGGTGATGATCACTACACTAAGGATTTTCCATGACGAGCTGAGGTTACTAAGTTCCTTCAAGGGACCATGAAACCCCCCACTCCAGTCGTATTGTCACAACCCTTCCCTTCTCAACAACAGGCCCAATTGGTCATTCATGACCAACCTTCCCCCTCCAATACATCCTATGTCTTAATGTGTACAGGCGATTCAAAGAAGAATGACATCACACTTACCACTCAAGCCAAAGATTATTCTTCCTCCAAAGAGAAGGTTGATGCGATACCTCCTTCGTTGGTCCAACCATCTCCCACAACTCCACCTACCAATGGTCCTCTTCATCTTGAACGACCGAGCCTAGATACAGTTCTTCGCCCTCCTCCAAAGGGTGTTGTTCGAAAATCGGCTTTCAATCCCCATGCACGTGCTACCTAGAACTACAATATTGTCGAAGATCTGGCCCAAGCACCATCCACGATGTCAGCCCTCGAAGTCCTTCAAAGTTGTCCTATACAACGGAAGGCACTGTTGAAATCTATTGGTGGAATCAACCCTACGGATACGAATTTAATAATTTTTGACTTGGAAGATCACATTCCAAGGTTACCCCCTCAACTCGCATTCCAAATACAAGTTATTGTTTCCGACAAAAACATTTGCAGAACAGTTATTGACGAGGGTACCTCGACGTGTTTCATGTTTATTACTTTCTAGAAATCCATCGTCTCTCTTCCTTTGACTGAATCCCACAACATGCTCAAAGCCTTCAATGGCTCCATTTTTAAGCCTTACGGTGTCCTCCCTTCGTTGCCTATTACGTTAGAAGGAAAAACGGTCCAAGTTGAAGTGGAGGTCTTTGACGCTCCTCTCGATTACAACCTTCTACTTGGCCGTAGCTGGATTGACTCCATGCGTGCAGTTGTGTCGACTCTTTTCCGTGTCATGCATTTCCCACATCAAGGAAAGGTAGTTACCATCGACCAATTAGCCTTCTT
>ML814260.1:18788-63561 GCA_009831015.1 Picea engelmannii | reverse complement strand
ACGTCGGTGTAGGTCTTCTTAAAGATTCCTTGTTAATGGGTACTTTCCCCATCCCACCACCCGATGCTCCACATCCGTCAGTCGCCTCGATCAGCATGATCTCCACCTCTATTCACGGAACCCCTGCGTCTCACGACCCATGGATGGTACTCAACCCCGACGATCATCTTCGTTATGGCAACAAAATGCCTTTGAGTCTGGTCAAATCCGCTTATCAGGCCATTCAATCGACAAACCCTTCTACCCCCTCTCTTGGTGATTTATCTCTAGATCCATTCCGCGTCATTTTCCCACGAACAAGATGATTATGTCTGTTATGGAAGACACCCCCCTGGGACGATGGACATCATCGTTCCAACCTCTTCCTAGAACAACACACCATCGAGGGTTACCAACGGATCTCGACCCCATCGACTGTTGTTGTCATTTCTATCATTCCCGAGTCTACACATGATCTATTCTACGAAGGGAAATTAAGTAATATCTCACCCACCATCCCCCTCGACATATCCATAAAACCTGGAATTGTCGAAAATGTGCATATCGGAGCTTCGTGTTCCCCTAATGAAATTGTCACCTACAAGTCTCTTTTCAAATAATTTTGTGATGTCTTCGCCTGGAGCTATGAAGAAATGATGGGTATTGACCTTGACATTGTGATACATTAGATTAAGACATACCTAGACACTAAACATGTCCGGCAAAGACTTCGTCTAGTCCACTCACGTAAAGCGACCGCTATCAAGTTTGAAGTCGAGAAACTTCTCAAAGCCAGCTTTATTTACCCGGTGGCTCTCACTAACTGGGTTTCCAATCTTGTCCCGATCGACAAGAAACAAGGCACAATCTGCGTGTGCATTGATTATAGGGACATTGACAAAGCTTGTCCTAAAGACAACTTTCCTACCCCCTTTGTCGACCAAATCGTCGACGATTGTGCCGGAAGTGAAATCTTCTCTCTGATGGATGGTTTCTCCGGATACAATCAAATCAATATCGTTCCTGCGGACCAACACAAAACTGCTTTTATTTGTCCTTGGGGCACATTTGCCTATCGAAAACTTCCTTTCGTTTTAAAGAGTGCCAACGCAACTTTTCAGTGTGCTATGTCTTACACCTTCCATGATATCAAGCACATTGTGCAACCATATCTCGCTGACTTACCTGCTCATTCCATGCGCCGTGTAGATCATCCAATATACCTCTGTGCCATTTTCCTTCGATGTTGGTTTTACCATATACGCTTGAATCCCCACAAATGTGTTTTTTGCGTAGAATCCGACCGACTTCTAGGATTTATTGTTTCATGTCAAGGGATCAGGGTAGATCCTTTGAAGGTCAAGGCAATTCTCAATCTCCCTTCTCCTTCCTCGCTTCACCAATTACAAAGTTTTTCAAGGGAAGAAAAACTTTCTTTGTCATTTCATCCCAAACTATGCTGAGCTAACCCTTGGATTTACGCGACTACTCAAGAAAGGTTTTGAGTTCATATGGGATACCACTACCAACAAAGATTTTGAAGCCTTGAAACTGTCTTTGACACGTACCCCACTACTCTCCCCACCTGATTACAGTTGGGATTATTTCCTTTACCTCGCAGCCTCGGACTATACCATCGCTATGGTTCTTGTCCAAGAGGATGATTCTCATGACGAACAGGTCATTTATTACTTGAGTCGGAGTCTCACAACTACCAAAACCAAGTATTTACATGTTGAAAAGCTAGCCTTGGCAGCCGTCCAAGTTGTTCAACGTTTCCGGCACTATATCCTCTCTCGCAAGACTACGGTAATTTCTAACTGCAACCCTATGCAACACATTCTTACACGCCAATTGCTAGGGGGGAAATACTCCAAATGGATCATAATACTCCAGGAGTTTGACTTATAATTCGAACGTGCTAAGTCCAAGAAATCCTGGGTGTTTACCGAGTTGATATGCGACCTTCCCTGCTCTGAGATGGAAAATGTAACAGCCGATTCATTACCCGATGAATCCCTTTTTCTGATTAGTTCTGATGACCTTTGGTACAGAGATATTATCATATATCTCTAGGCCCAGACTTTCCGGCCCGATTTGTCTAGCACTGACCGTCGTCGAATATGCTACCTAGCCCGTCAGTATATTATCCTTGGTGATACTCTTTATCATCGTGGGATTGACTCCATTTTTTTACGCTGCCTCACATTTGACGAAGCCGAGAAATCCCTAAATGACTACCATTCTGGAGCCTGTGGTGGTCACATGTCTGGGTATTCTACTGCACAGAAGATCTTACGAGCAGGGTATTTTTGGCCTTCTTTATTCAACGACTGTATAATCACCGTCCAAAAATGACACGCTTGCCAAACCCACAACAATAAAATATGATCACACCCTACTCCTCTACACCCTGTGGTCTCCGTTGGTCCTTTTTCGAAATGGGGTATTGATTTCATGACATGTCACCCTCACTTGGCCGGGGGGCTTGGATACATTATTGTAGCCTTAGATTATTTTACGAAATGGGCCGAGGCGATGCGAACATTCGACAATACTGGAAATACTGCAACATTATTCATATTCAATCACATCATAGCTCATTTTGGTGTTCCTTAGGCTATCGTTATTGATCACGGTAGCCACTTTAGAAACTTCATGATGTCCGAACTCACTAAAAAGTTGGGTCTTCGCCATGAAAACTCAACACCCTATTACCCACAAGCCAACGACCAAGTTAAAGCAATAAACAAAGTCCTCATTACCATGCTTCGACGAATGATAGGGATTCACAAAATGAATTGGCACACGATGTTGTTTTCAACATTGTGGGCTTACCGAACATCCATTAAGTCTGCTACCGGGTTTACACCATTCCAATTATTCTATGGTCTAGAAGCCATCCTGCCGATTGAATGTGAGATACCCTCCCTAAAACTAGTCGTCGGACTTCTCCCAAACACTTTTTCCAAAGAAGAACATCTATTTTATCTCATGCGATTAGAAGAAACTCGTCGTGACGCCACCATAGTCATAGAAGCCCAGAAGAAATGCGTCAAAGCCCAATACGACAAACATGTCAAGCCTCACGTTTTCTCCGAAGGTGATCTGGTTCTCCTTTACGAACAAGATCGAGATATGCTAGGAGCAGGAAAATTTGAAGCTATGTAGCGAGGTCCTTATATCGTTAGATGAGTTTTGGAGAAAGGAGCTTACGAGTTAGTGGACTACGACGGTATCCCTTTGAGTGAACCCAGAAATGGGTTGTACTTAAAAAGTACTATGCCGAAGATTACCTGTGCATGAGTGCTTGTATTTTATTGTATCATACTTCTTGTGTGTTACTGTAGTATGCTTTTTCATTTTTTGGTCTCTACCCTCAACCGCTTATGTTAGGTTGTGCTTGGTTTCCAGATGTCGGAGTCTTCGCTGCCGCACATTGGCTTCACCGATGGCGCTAGTCGTAGTACTCAGAACCTTGCTTCTGTTGCATGGGAAATTTATGCACCTACAAACGAACTTATCAGTCTGCGAGGTGTGTGCCTTGGTCGTGCGACCAATAATATTGCAGAATATAGCAACGTCGTCGAATTGTTGATTGATGCTATTTCGCTTGGCATCCACCACCTGGTTATACGACTAGATTCACAGCTAGTAGTATTGTAGCTAAGTAATGTCTATGCTATTCGAAGCCCTACTTTATTATGGGTATATTTACGAATTCGCCTCTTGGAACGTTATTTTCATTATATTGAGTATCAACACATTCCTAGATGTCTAAATACATTGACTGATGCTTTAGCTAACTATGTGTTAGACAGACATTTGGGACATTCATAAACCAATCACAAATTACATGTATAACACAACACAAGATAAGCCGGTAGAAGCCATATATATGTATATAATGATCAAAAGTTTTTACAAATTTTTTATGTTCAAGGACCAAAATCTCAAAAATACGAAGACCATGGCTTCTACAAAATAGCGTCACGGATGACGCTCACAATAACACACAATTGCTTGAGGTACCCTACAAAGTAGTTGACTGATAGACTCAGACACGGCCACAGTATGGCACTGGTAAAGTCTAGGGATGTCCCCAATAGCCATATCCGGGATGTCAGCGGTCAACCCCTCCAATTTTTGCTCCACTGCCTTGTAGTCTTCGACATCCCATCTCGCCACTGGAGCTGCATCTCCTCACCGTTGAATAGGAGACGTTCCCGGTGGTCAATATGGCCCCACATCTGTGTCACCCAAAAAAATATTTTTGATTAATTCTTGGATAAACACAAAAACATTTCATATGATAAAAATTACAAAAAACATTTAAAAAGAACAAAATGTGTACTTCTTACCTAGATCACCCCACTGAGCATCCTCGGGTAGGGCCAAATCTGGATCCCCTCGGAAATCCAAACCGACATATGCGTAGACGTCAATCATCAACATTTGGGGCCTTAACTAGTCAAAAAATGAATCATTGTACTTGATTATAGGCCCAACTATGTGTCGGGCCATGAGGTTGCACCACCTTAGCATCCTCGGATCCTGTGGGGCCGGTAAACCCCAATCAACCTGTAATCGCAACAATGGGACCCTCTTGAGGAAGAAGGACACCAAAAGTGATCCGTACTCAAACTGCTTCAAGTTACCCTTCTGCACTTCGTCAATTGCCTCTTCATACTGCAGAGAACTGCATCCGACCAGTTGAAGACCTGAGGCTCTGTGCACTCTATGGCGTATTGGAAGTAGCTCTAAAGAGCCATGTGTGGAGTCGCGCTCCTAGCCATGCGTGCTATAGTGAACAATATGGTTCACAGGGTCAAGTCTTGGACCCCCCAAATAGCAACCTTTCCCTTGCTTCTTTCTGCCTCAAGAACACAATACTGGCGACAATACTCACTCATAGGGAGTCTGCCACCTCGACCACCAGTGAAACTAGCATGGTATCCACGCTGTGATAATCCCGTTAGAAAATATATATCCTCAATATCTAAGGTCAACGTGTGGACTCCCACGTGAAAAAACTGTTGGTCCACATCCCACATATGAACCAGGTATTCCAACAACCTGAGTTGGGCCCTCATTCCCGGAATCCTGAAGAATTTCAAGAGCCCACGGTACCTGGGTCATTCCTGACAAAGGCATCCTCCTCCTCATGTTCTCTTTCTCGCCACTCCAACATTGTGATGGTCAAACACCTGCAAAAGAGCCATGAGAGAAGGGTCAGTAACTTGTTTCAAACTTTGGCATAATTTTTATTTGGAAAAATTCAACTTTAAAATCCATTTTATGGCCCCCGCAGGTGCCCCTTTAGCACAGTGCGAGATTCTCGCAGGTGCCCGGAGGATCACCTGTGAGAATGCTTGAGTGCATGGTGTGGCCTTAAAATGGACCTAAAACCCTAAAAATTGCCAATAAAAACTAAAATTAAACCATGGAAAATTTAAAGGATCAAGAGCTTACCTCATTGGCTGAAACGGTTCACCAAATGATCACTTGTGCCTCTCGCAATCGAGCAAATAAATTTGGGGGAAAATGAGGTGTGTTGGGCAAAGTTTTGGGGAAAATCACAATGAAATGGTAAAAGCCTTTTTTACCCATATTTATTAACTTTTTACCATTTTTGTTGATTTTTTATATTATTTTGTCTATACAACCTAATTCCCTAATAGTCCTATGAGTGTGGTTTTTTGCAGATATAACAACTTTGAAGTCCAAACGAAGGAGTACGGGTGTTTTTTCTTTTTGTCGCATGTACAACTGCTTTTTAGGGTTTTTAGGAAAACCTCGAGCTCAGTCTTCGTTCGTTCTCGCGCTCGAAAATACATGAGAACGTAACCGAGTATACTTTTCTCATCTTTTCGTACTCATCATGGTAAGACGAAAATGATGAATGCAAAGGAGTATCCTTTAAGATCTTTTCACGCTCCGTAAAAATGAAAAGATGGTCGAGTGACCTTGTTCTGTTCACGCTCGTAAAAGTATTTGAACAAAATGTTTGGTGGGCGATAGTTTATCACTTTTTCGGTCCCGTCGAACTCTTTTATGAAAAAGGAACTGAGAGAGTTCTCTTTAAGTGTTTTTCAGACTCTCAAAACATGAAAAACCCTCGAGTTTTCTATCCTTGGACTCGTTAAACAAACATCGAAAGACCCGCAATGGGACCGAACCACTCCTTCCTAGGGTTCGTTAAATATATTTTGAGGGACTCATCCGAAGGATGAGCTTACATCAACAAGCATATGTTATCCTCCTCAAGCTTGCGTAAAAATAAAGAGGTACTCGCCAGAAATGTTGGGGGAAATTTTGGGAAAGGGATGTGTTTTCGTATTTGTATTAATGGCAGTAAGCGTCGTTCTTGAACATGACACCCCCTATTCGTCATTTGAATCCGGGTTGGGAAATCCATTTGTCTCTTGTTCGACTTGCTACAAGGTCATATCTTGGGTCATCTTTGAGTCAGTGCTGCCAAGTCCTTGGTCATGTCGTTCATATGTTCAAGAGAAGTTCACACGAGCCCTTTATTGAGTTGGCCATCTGCAATTGTCCATTCTTATTATGTCAGCCTTCCCTGTGTCCATTTCGACTTATATTCATACTTTGCCTCATCCTCAAAATCTATTACTTATTTTGTGTCATTGATGGGGGATACATTAAGGCCCTCTTGTGACAAGTCTTATTCCGTCGACTCCAACTCATTATCTGGAAATGAGACTTAGAAATCATTTAGTACCTTAGAGCCTGCATGCCTTAATGGCAGGTCTCTTTGCTTTCGACAGGGGTTTCACATCATTGATCCCTGATCGAGAGATTCCGCCGAGTGCTCGACTTTAGCTCATTCATTCGCATTCGTTCGGATTGTACTTCGGTACCTTGGGAGTCATTGACATCAATGGTGATTTCCCTCGCACTTGTTAAAGGTTTTCATCAATGATCGGTAATCAAGTGGTTTCTGCCGTGTTCAACTTCAACACATGTAATTGCATGGCTAGATTCATACTTTCAGGTGAGGAGACTGAAGACCCCGGGTCTCATCTTTTTTATCCAGGTTGTGATGGAGTATGTATGCTTTGCATCGACACATAGATCTGTTTTGTATGTCATGTGGCTATGTTGTCTTAATTTAAGTCATCTCGCATAGATCCGCAGTGTATTCCTAGTGGCTATGCATCATTTTGATGGCATGGATCCACGGTGTATGATTGGTGGTCATGACCTACATTTATGATTTCATTCATTTGTGATCTGAGTATGGGAATGCCTACCTCAGAACTGGTATTATATTCTGCAGATGCTTGGTTGTTTGCAAGTTTCCGATTAGGTGCGCTCCTGGTTTCTGACACACACATGCAGTTTACAAAGTATTTTGGCTGTCACAGATTCCGGCCTCATACTTTGGGGGGAATTCTGTTACACATGATTTTGGTCACTCTGGTGATGTCTCAACAGTGATGTATTCAGCCTCGCAACAAGGAATTTTTGCTTGAGAAAAGTGGCTCTTGTCTTCTTCCAAAAACGTATTTTTAAGATGAGTTCGTAGGCTGCCTATGGTATAGGGTGTGAAAATACCTCATTCTCATAGGCCACCCACACTTAGGGTGCGAATTGTTCGCAGGCTGCTCCATAGATAGGGTGCGAACTTGTTTTTAAGCTTGGAAAGGAGATGAGGTCCTGAAGGTTCTAGAAGGGAATCTTCTATAAAATGACTTGGCATTCACATGGTTGTCATTCTACTGGCTTCTCATATTTGGTGGGATCATCCTCATCCATGTAACCATCCCTCCTTCTCCTATATATTGAAATGTTTCTCATGGAAAAGGTTAAGAAAGATTGAATGAAGAATTGGTGAAAGAATTGTGTGAAGAACCCTGCTTGGACAGAAGCTTGAAGACTCTATTTGGTCTATCAAGAGGTATTGGATCTTCTTCATGAAAGTATAGAGAAAGTGTGTGTGTTGGAACCAAGGGTCACTGAAAGGAAGCTTGCAACATGAAGGTGATCAGGTTGTATCTTCTACTTTCATTTAATATGATACAACGACATGTCCCTTTCCCATAAAGTCACTCTTACTTTATTGCGTAACTCCTTGATCATATGCATAGGTTGACATTGAATATACTTTATTGTCTTCACTTTGGTTGGTTTTTGGTCGTCTTGGACATGATTTCATAAGAGCACCGGAGTGAAGTGGGAACAACAGAGACCTAAGGAAGCGATACAAAGGTATGCCATTCATTTCTTCTTGTTGGTAGATTCAATGACTACAACTTAGGGAAAGAGTCGTGTCCTGTCCTATTTTATTCTAGATCCAGGTGGATCTAGGGAGATCTGTTAGTGTCTGCACCTACCGATTTGTCCGATAACAACAAGGAAGGAGTATTCTACATTTGAAGAAATTTGGACTTGTTGTGCTCAAGAAGAATCCAGGATCAATGCAAAAGAGAAACCCCAAAAGAAGTACGATGATCAAGCCTTCACAACAAGATTCAAGAATTTCAGGAACAAAAGGAAGTTTGGTTCAAGGAGGAAGCCAAATAAAGAGAAAGACATTTTAGAATTACAATGCTTTAACTGTCAAAAGTATGGTCACTACAAGAATAATTGTCCCGAGCTATAGAAAAGGAAGGAGAAACACGAAGCATCAACTGTCGAAGAAAATGAACCCACAAAGAAGACTAAGCAGGATGAAAGAGACTTCCTCTTTTGAAGGTAACAATACTCTTCTTAGTTCTTGTACATATCTTGTTTGCATAGGTCTATGTACATATCTTGTATATCTATCTCTTAAAAGATAATATGTTCCAAGAAGAACTATATCTATGGAAGAACAACAAGACAAGGATTTCTATCACTATACAAGAGATGATGAAATATATCAAACAAATATTGTGGAAGCTATTACAGGATAAGGTGAAATCATAATCAATATTGAAGAAACCTAGAAGAAAGAAGTCAACAATCAAGAGAAAATTGGAGAAAGACTTATGACGCTTTGCAGAAGACAATAAGGATGCAGACATAAACATGGACTCTCCTAGATAGAGGGAGTCGATTATATATCACCATAAAGAAGGGCATGTATTCATACATGAAGCAAGGATTAGGAGGGAGATAATCCTACGATCCATTGAATATGATGAAGTATATATCCATGGTAGAAAACTTAGAAGAAGTCTTCTTTGAAGAGAAGCCTAAAAGTATCCCTGGTTGTCCATTCACATCTGTGATCCTATGATGAAATGAAAAAGTGGAATCTTTAGGGCATGGAATTTATAAGAAACTCCATTGACCCAAGAGCTAAATAAAAACATGAAGATTCCAAGAAAGAAAGAGAAGCCAGAACAACTAGTCATTGTATCGAGAATCACAAGATTACCAGCCCGATATGAACTCACTAAAAGCAATCAAGCAAAGGAACTGAAAGTCGTGATGAAGAACAATGTATGGAAGACTTATGCATGAAATCATTGCAATATATAGAACTAGAGGTTCTCCTAGATGGAGTGAGAAGACTATGATGATTACTTGTTCCAGTAAAGTAGACATATCTCTACATGAGTCATTATATCATCCGCAACATCCATGAGTTGGAATTCTACATCAGATAAATGCAAAGACTGTTCTCCAGAGCAATTGAACAAAGAGCGTATGAAGAGCAACCTCAAGACTTTGAGGCATACCAGAAAGAGACCCTTGTATGCAAATGGAAAAAGATAACTTGGTGAAGAACCTCCAGTGCACAACATAAGCGTGGTGAAGATTTTCTATAACAAAGATATTGTATCAAGATGATTACTCAGTAGATCAGATCTCATGATGACATAAGAAGTGCCACATGAATATGTTCCAGTGTTCCAAACAATGATATACTTTATTGATCATAGCTACATGAAGCCTTTAGATAAAAACCAGTGTTCCAGACAGAAGTACATTTGAAATCAAGCATCACATTATCCGTGATGAAGTCCAGAAAGGAGAAAGTGGTTCTCCAATACATATCTCCACGGATGAGTAGATAAGTAGACATTTTGGTAAAGCTTCTATCAAATATGAAAGAGTTTGCATAATCAAGCTGGAGCTCATGGAGACGACTTCCTTATTGAAAGAGGAAGAGATGACTCCCAAGTTGGGAGGGAGCACTGATATGTATTGATGTATGGACAACCATTTTTCAGTTCGAAAAATGGTCCAGGATGAGCAGTTTCCTTTTCAATTCGAAAAGTGAAATGAGATTTCTGACAGACAGACATTTTCCAGTTCGGAAAATGGTCCAGATTGTTGATGTACCATATACAACGACTTCCCATTATGGTTAACATGGGGAGTGGTCTATGGAAATCTCTCTTCTTGAGGGTTACTCAAGAAGAGGTGGTCCACCTCGCCGGACATTGATTTCTCATTGTGGTTAACATGAGGAATGGTTTGTTTTGGATGTTGGTACAGGACAGTCTTTTCCTCTTGTGGCTAACAAGGGAAATGGTTCGGACAATCATTCCTTAGGGTGTATTCATTCTCTCCAAGTTTCACTTTGTTTAGTGCCGGAGGAATGGCCTAGGGTGGGGAATGGTTCAGGCTCAACAATTAGGAACAGACATTCCTTAGGGAAGATTCATTCTCTCCAAGTTACACTTTGTTTAGTGTCGGAGGAATGGCCCGGGGTGGGGAATGGTCCAGGCTCTAAAATCAGGATAGTTATTCTTCCTTGCTTGAGAAGAATAGTCCAGATAGCTCATCATTGATGTCTTACCTTTTGAGGGCAGATGCTCGTCCGAGATCTCACAGATGTGAGTGGAAGAATGGCCCATATGATTCAGTTTATATCATAACAATGTTTTTGTGTAGGTTGATATCAGATGATTGTTGTGAAGATTGTATGCCAATAGATATATACTATTGTGGTGGATGTGTTCCACTGTTTGATCAAGTACTTGTGTGTTACTTGGTGTGGTAGTGTACCACTGGATTATAGTTATGTACTACTATGGATAGACACAATCGTGTTCTATTTTATTCCAATTGCCTTGAAGACTATCAACAATATTGGAAATGATTATCAACTAGATGGATGATCAAAGAACAAAGATTTCCCAGACGGAAAATGGTTCAGAACATTTACTCTTCTAAGACATATGTTCAGATTAGAAGAATGGCTCTTGTATCACTCTGTTGTGTGAGTGACTTATCCAGCATCATGTCTAATTACTCAGATGGAGTATGGTTTCGAGAGATGGTATGGCTGATGATACTGATGGTGATGATGGTGCTCATGATCTAGTCATGATATAGTCTATGTTGATGCTACTAGGTGAATGGTATGTTTGTGCTCAAGACCATTACCTGTAATAACTCCCTAGCTAGGAGGGAGTGTTGATATTATGGTAGTTGCGGGAGGTATTTAACTCCACGTGTAAACCTGACGAGAATAGAATACTCTGAAAAGCAAGAAGAAACCCTAATGAGTTGGATAATAACCCTAGAAGACATGTCGGCTCAAGAGGATAATTTATATTAGGTTATTAGCCTCCAAGAGAAGAAGTCGTCTAGAAGAATTAATATATACTGAACAGACAGATACCCAAAATGAGAAGTCGGCCTAGGAAGTTAGCCAGAATTAGTATAGATACATGAGGCCAGTTCTCATTCTGGCAGGCAGTCTCAAAATTGCAGAGCAACAACTTGTGTGCACTGTAGTGCCCAGTCTTGTGCATAGGATTGAGGAGAGCTGCCATTGTAGCTGCTACATCTAGCAGATCACGTTTGTCTTGGACTATCTCTTGGTTAGGGTTTGGACTATCTGATTAGCTCTTGTTGATGTGCTATCCTTGGGGAAAGGTGCGCTACCCTTTGTTTGGCTATCTAGCCTAGGGTTTGCTTCTAGAATGATTCTTTGTCAAGGTTAAGGTGCTAGAAGGGTGGCTTCGGCCTATGGTTGGGTGACAACAGTATTGTCAATGGTAAAACAAGAACATCCATTATATTCTAACACTCTCCACCCATGAAGATCATAAATAAAAAAATTCAAAGCCCAACGATGCAATTTTCAAACTTGCATTGGGATCATTCTCAATTCATCACTATGCTCAACTATGCCCGCACAATCATCGGTTTCTCTCAAAAACGCAGTTCACTTCGCTATGCTCAGGAAAGGTAGAATGGTTGTTGCTACTATACCATTGCATTGTATGGGTCATTCAATTGGATAATCCAAGCAAGCTGGTTGTAAATGGAAGGATCAATTCAATAGGAAAAACTGGTTATCCAAGCATGGAATTCATGAGACGTGAAAACCAGGGCTTCTTTCATGTTTCATATAATCATTTATTAATAAGATGATAAGTCCATAGTAGTTTACATGTACGTAAAAGGTAAATGGAAAGATATCACCAAAAAATCTACAATTAAACGAGGTGCACGTAAAAGGTAAAGTGATCACTGAAAAACCTACCATTCAACCAGGAGAAAGTAAAAGGTAAATGGATCACCTAAAAACCTACCATTAAAATAGGTCTATGACTCATGTTACATTACAAATAAATGTCAATGTTGTATTACAAATGTCAATACCAATATGACATATTTTCCAGTTGGAGAGGTGAAGATGGTCGATGGAATGACCATCTAGATGATTTTTTTTATGATGAGAGTGATATATTAGTAGCCCATTTTATTTGAAAATTGTAGGTTTTCCATGGAAGGAGGAGGAACTATCATAGATGAACAACCTAGGGGTGCTTGAGTGATCTAGCAGCGAGCCTTTACACATTTGGGCTCTTATCACTTCTCACTGCTTTGAATAGGATTCTAGGGTTGAACCTTTTACAATAGATTTGAAGGCAGTACGCTTGGGTGTGGAAACCGACAAGACTAAGGCATGGGATCATCGACATAAATTGGCAGAAATTGGCCTGAGGTTTCCATGGGAAAATTGCAATAAATGAGGCTTGGTCAAAGGTATGGTTGATTTGGAATATTTTTCGGCCCTAGACATAGTATACGGGGATACAAATGCATAGTGCAAAGATATGATTGCCCCCCTCGATGGTTTTTCTTTGGACTTTGAGTTGAAGCATGGTTGTTTGAACCTAGGGAGATATTGGACAAGCTTGCAGATCAACCACTAGTGATACTACTTCTCGGTCAATTGAATCCATAACTTGGTTCATTATTGGTGGATCTACTTCTCATGGCATAGGCTGGGATGATACCTTATGTTTTCTACTGTGATTACTTGGGCATCACATTACTCTTAAGACCTATTTGGTCCTCCTTTGCACTTGAAGAAGCTAGTGAAAATATCCAATCAGTTGAATATGTAATTACTGACATTTTCCTTGGAAATGGTAGAAATATTGAAGGTTTAGCTTCGAGAAAGAAGAATATGAAATAAGTGTGATCCTTTTCCAACTTGTTGGGGAATGGTAAATACTTTAATTGTCTTCCAGTGTAGTGGTAATCAACATTGGATTTACGAGTATTTACATGCCTTAATTTCTACATTAAAGAAAAAATGTTATTATCCTTCTTTAGTATTTAGTGTTACTTCCTTCATAGTGTTAACACATGGAACATTTCTTTTTGGTAATCAACATTGGATGTAGTCCATGTTCTTTATCAACTTTAACATTACTCTCTCATTTGTAAGTAATGGCAATTCTATGTTGATTTGTTTTATTAGAATCTGTAAAAAAGCAATGTAGCATCAAGAATAGATCAATTTAATGCAAATACCTACAATCCTCTATAGGGTGGTTGGTGCACTAAAGCCTGGGGGAATTCAACACTTCAAAGCATATGTAATGAACAAATTCAATTGTAGAAGAATTAGTTTATGGCCATGTTTATGGTATGTCTCAATCTGGTTCCTTGCATCGTATAATATTGCATTCAAAAACAAAAACATAAATTATCTTTACATAGTGGTAGAATAACACTTAGCAAGGGGAGCCTAGATTGGATGAAGGTGAAGTTGGCCATTATTTATCTCCACTAGCTTAACTTAACAATTCCATCAACCAAAAAATGAAGTGTTTTAGGGTTTCCATCACATATAGATGAAAAACCAGACCCCTCTATCAATATAAAGACTAAAATCTAGGCATTGAGAGAGGTTTGTCCTTCGTTGTAGAGCTCAAAAATACCCAAAAAAGAAGGGGACTGCAATGATGAATCAATTTTTTCACATACATGTCTTTACGCAAGAAGACATTATTTCAAATTTTCACGAGCTTTCCGCTAGCACAGTTATTAGTCACTACCGAAGGCGTAGAGGGACTATAGCAATCAATAATTCGTTGACTTCATATTAGTTTGTCCTTTGACTACAAATATTTGCATAATCTCTATTGTTGGAACTAGAGTACTAAAAACATTGATTTGTATATAATCAAAAATACCATATATGTCATGATCTGATTGGATAACAGATCGGAGGTCTTATTGCCAGCTTCGCTATTCCCAATGTTTTATATGTTAGCATATCCAAAGTTTTTAATCATCTACGGTCTTTTTGAATTTTTACAATTTTTACTAAAATGTTTAGATATCCAAAGTTTTGAGCATGGAGAGTCAGTTTTTTATTAGTTGACTTCATATTAGTTTCTCCTTTGACTATTTTTTTTTAGCATAGTCTCTATTGTTCGAACTATTGTTACTATTATTACCATTTTTTTTATTGTTATTATTTTATATTATTAGAAAATAATAAAATATTTGTTTTGTGTACATAACACACTTTCCACACTGCATTCTTTCTTAAATGTTTACACAACACGAGGCCCTTCGATGGTCCTGACAGACTTAAATGTTTACCTAACATGCCTCATAGCCTTAAATGTTTACTTAACATGCCTGTTACAATACATTTTGCTCCGATTGTTTTATGCAATGTTCTCTGCAGTGAATATGGGCAATATTGTTCTTCAACGACATTATTAGTTCATTGGTTGATGCTTGCTCATTGCTTGTTCAATGGTTTCTTGTTGTCCTGTTGTTGTTTCTCTTGTTTGCTTGTTGGTCTTCTTACAGTTTGCATGCTTGGGACTCTGCAATCATGATTGGAACTGCGTTTTTTTCGTTCCCCATTGATGGGTGGGTTTCAGTGCCATGTTTACCTTCCTATTCTTTGTTTGTTGTTTGCTATTTCGAGTTTGCAAGTGAAAAATTTCAATACTAGAGATGCCTGAGTCAAAATCCTCTTGCAAAACATCTTTGTATGTGAGGAGAAAATATGATTTCCTTTTCTTATATGTCGTTGTGGCTGCGATGGAGGTGGGTTCCGTGTTGAACATTGGCGTTCATGAATGAGACGAAGACAATATTACAGTCCTGCTTCTCTGGTCATAGTAGTCACACACAAAGATGGGCTACAAGAGGATTTTGATCGCTCCCAATATTGAAAATTCTTGCAAACTGGGAAAAAAACAAACAACGGATAGGGATGAAACCATGGCGTTGAAACTCACCCATGAATGGGGAAGGACAAAAGCGTAGTTCCAATTGTGGATGCAAAATACCAACCATGCAAACTACAACTTTCTTAAATGTTTACACAGTGGCAGGCCTTTGGATAGTCCTCACATCCTTAAATTTTTACCTAACATGCTTTATAGCTTGAAATGTTTGCTTAATAGGTGTGTTACAATACATTTTCCTCTGATTTTTTGATACAATCTTGTCTGCAATGAATTTGGCCAATATTGATCTTTACTGGCATTCCTGGTTGACTAGTTGATGCTTGCACGTTGGTTCACTGGATGCTAGCATGTTATTGTTGTTTGATTCAACTTTGCAGAGTTGAGGTCCTGCAGTTGTAGTTGGGTCTTTTGGTACTTGTTCATTGGTTTGTTGTTTGTTTCTTGCTCTTGGTTGCTTCAACTTTGCAAGGTTGGGGTCATACATCTATAGTTGGACCTGTTGTTGTAGTTTGCAGACCAAGGGATGCGATTTTGTCCTTCCCCATTCGTCAGTGGGTCTTTTGATACAATCTTGTCTGCAGTGAATTTGGCCAATATTGATCTTCACTAGCATTCCTGGTTGATTGGTTGATTCTTGCATGTTGGTTCGTTGGATGTTGGTTATTGTTGTTTGATTCAACTTTGCAGAGTTGAGCTCTTGTAGCTTTAGTTGGGCCTTTTGGTACTTGTTCACTGGTTTTCTATTTGTTTCTTGCTCTTGTTTGCTTCAACTTGCAAGGTTGGGGTTCTGCATCTGTAGTTGGACCTGTTGTTGTAGTTTGTAGACCATGGGTTGCACTTATGTCCTTCCCCATTCATCGATGGGTCTCGATGTTGTGGTTGCATTCGTGCATTACTTGACAGGCATGTTACAATACATTTTCGTCTGTTTTTTTATTTTATTTTATTTACAGAGTTCCCTGCAATGAATATGGGAAATATTGTTATTCAACGACATTATTGGTTCACTGGTTGATGCTTTCTCGTTGCTTGTTCACTGGTTTCTTGTTTGCCTATTGTTGTTGCTCTTATTTTTATGTTGCTCTTGTTGCAGTTTGTAGGCTTGGGATTCTACAACCACTGTTGGAACTGTGCTTTTGTCATTCCACATTGACGGGTGGGTTTTGTTGCTATGTTTACCTCGTATTCAATGTTTGCTAGTTGCTATTTCCAATTTGCAAGTGAAAAATTTTAATGTTGGGGATGCATAACATTTTTTTTATTTTTATTTTTACAGAGTTCTTTACAGTGAATATGGGAAATATCGTTCTTCAACGACATTGTTGGTTCACTAGTTGATGCTTGCTCGTTGTTTGTTCATTGGTTTCTTGTTTGCCTGTTGTTGTTGCTCTTATTTGCATGTTTCCCTTGTTGTAGTTTGCAGGCTTGGGATTCCACAACCGTGGTTGGAACTGCACTTCTCTCGTTCCCCATTGATGGGTGGATTTCGTTGCTATGTTTACTGGTTGTTATTTCCAGTTTGCAAGTGAAAAATTTAAATGTTGGGGATGCAGAAAATTTTTGTATGTGACTACTATGACCAGATAAACAGGAGTGTGATGTTGTCTTGGTGTTTTTATTAAGGTCGTTGTTCTCCATAGATCCGGCCTCTGTCGCAGCCATAGTGACATGGAAAAGGTTGACAAATCTATGACAAGTGCATTCAGAAGAATATGCAAAGAACATGAAATAAATCATATTGATACTATGCAAATGATACATGCACTTGGAAATACATCGCTTAATCTTCAACAAATCTTTTCTCAAAAAACATACGACGTTGCACTTTCCCTTCCCCTTGACCGTGGTTCAAGGAAATGTGTTTTCAGAAACACATCTCCACTTGAAAAATGCAAATTGGAACTTGGTTTTGTAGTTGGGCCACCAAAAATACTATTAAAATAAAATAATATGAAAAATGTTGCAATAGATATAAACAACATCCTTTTTTGGACTTGAACCAGAGTTTGTCGAGCTCTAACTATATTTTATAGCTGAGAATGTTTTTCCCATAGTTAATGTGTTTCTATGGCTTCATAATTATCAGACTAAGTGTTGTTGTGTGAGGGATAAAGTTCTTATCTCCCTTTCTTTTTCCTCTTATATACTTACTCGTTTTTCCCTTTTCTTCTTCCCCTCTATTATTCGTTTCTAGTTCTATACTTAGTCGTGTTTTTGTGCTCGCGGGTTCCCGGGGTGGTGAACTGACAAATTCTCATCTCCATCTATATGTTCACATCATGAGTTCGACCGACTGCCGTTCGCTTTCATACTTAGCCAATTTTATAACCACGGGTTCACGGATAGGCACTATCGAACTCTGGTGCCCCGTGTTCAGGGTATACATCTTGCACCAAAAACTTCGATGATCTACAATTCAACCCCAGACTCCTTGAACTCGCAAGCCTAACTCTACCTACGATGAATCCGTCCGACCGACCCGCCTTTCCATACTTAGTCGAGTCTTCAAAGTTTCACGGGTTCACAAAAGTTTGAAAGCATTTTTTGCTCCCCTCCATCCCCGCCACCTTCCACCCTTCCCAATGCACATTAATTATGATTTTACTAGTGACAACTCACCAGACAAGTTTGGAAATATTGGCATTAATAAGCGGAAATATTGAGGACATCTCCCATTAAAACGCATTAACGGGCGAATATCATGGGATCTGATGTTTTTTTTGTGTCCATATTGAATTGGAAAAAAATGTTGGTTATTTTAGTTTTTTTAAGGCATCATCATAGTAAGAGTGCAATATTGTCCTACCCCACTATCGTCCACAAAGGTCTTGATGTCATGTCCCTCTTTAATACTGTGCATATATTACAGGTTGTCATATTTGAGAATATGATTACATATGGAAATGTTAAATCATATGTTATTAGTGACAACTCACCACCATATTCAAAAATATTGGCATTAATATGCGAAAAGATAGAGGAAATTTTCCATTAAAATGCATTAAACCAAGATTTACAAAATATTATGTTATCATCCTCCAATGTTCATTTTAAATACTTATTCCCATTTCCCTCTATCATCGAAAACTTGGGCTTTAAGGTGCCTTTGTTGTGATGTTCTTGGTCATCCACATGTGAGACAACTTAGAGATTCCATTCAGGCCCAATTGAAAGACGAGGGAATGGTTTTATGTGACATCAACGTTGAGCGAAAAAAATTACGTTAGCCAACAGAAACTCAGACAAAATAAATTCAAGTATCTTATGATTGGTATTCTCCCTGTATTCGATCCTTTGGTTGGTTGAAAGGCCTGACTGAAGATTTGTATGTTGAACTTCTTTGTTTTGTTACTGGAAATTGGAAGGGACTTTCAAGTCACCTGTAAAATGCTCATTTTTTGAAGTATATAACTTCTTCCAACAACACATATTTGGCAAGTGTATCAAATCCTGCAGACCACACAAGAATTTATCTTTCATTAGAGGAGTCACAAATATCGTGGCTTGAAAAATGGTCGAGAATATTAAAAAATGATGCCAAATATTACTCCATGCGCGAATATACTCAGAAGGAAATTATAAATTTGGATCCTCACTAATGTGATAAACTCTATGGGTGGTTGAATCAACATCCTAAAATTACAAAAGTTTCTATTTCAAAGTGTGTTGAGTGACTTCTGGGTGTGGTAACTGATTTCACAGAAAGTCATCTTCTTTGTCAAAATTTGTTTACCAACCTCTGGATGTATTAACAAACTCCACATACAATCAACTTTCTATCGATACTGCACATTTTTTTCACTATTCCTATGCATGTGCTTGCATATGGGTCAAGGAGCTTGTCGCTCTTTGCAAGGATATTCTCCAGGTAGTTGAAGGTGGGTATATAACTAGGGAATGAGGCTCTCAAAGGTTTTTGATGCCTGCATCGACATGTAACTTGGAAACATTAATGGGAAGGAATTATGGACTATGGACTTTGCAACACTTTCTGAAGATTACTTTATACTACCACCTTCTGCAACAAGTTTGACGTATTCAGGTAATGATTTGGTTTCTCAAGATCACCTTTTACTACCACCTTCATGTAATCATTTTGTTTCATTCTTTAGAGGAGACCTTGATGTGGTGGATATTCCAGAGATGTTTCCACCTAATATCAATCTTCTTGTTGTTCATTGTGCTTTGAATAAGGAGAATGCATTTCTTCTTTTGCAGTGGATCCGATATTTGAAAAAAAAACAAAAGTTGCTCGATGCTTAAGTTATTGACTTGTATCATTCAAATAAATCGCCATGGCCTCGCTGCAAGTGCCTCTGAAGTTGTTCATCATGATCACAGGTCGATAAGCACAGAGTGCCTTCCTCGTCATAGAGTGCTTCCCTCACCAGCTTGTGTTTTCATAGGTGCTTTTATTCCTACCTTATTTCTTTGTCCTGGTGGTGGATCCTTCTATCCCAACTGACATGATGGAAATAAACTATCTCTAGGGAATTTGATCGGTTCCGGGGATCTGAGTTGACTATATATTAATTTCAATTAACTTAAAAAGGTTTATGTGTGCAACCTAATGTTAGACATAGAAAATACAATTTCTTATTTTTTAAAATATAAAACAATATATATTTTTTAACACATGGTTGTTCAAAAAGTTTCAGGCATTGTTTGGGATTCACGTCCTTCAAGGATGTTAATTAATTACACAATAAATATTGCTTGTGCCAATGCAATCGACCCATCGTCGACTATGGAAATCGCATTAACATTGCAATGTCAGATAATAGATGTCTAACATGTAGCTAATGTCAAGGTGATCATCGGACATGACACCCAACCTCCAAATATTTCCGGACTCAAAACAACACTAAAGTCGATGCTCTTTGTAGGTCTGACAGTCCTGTAGTTTAAGTGTTTTGACAATGACAAGCTTACTTGTTCACCGCATTACCGCCTTGCACTCAATTGCATTGTTTCCATTGCCACCGCTAGTGTCAATGTCTGAAGTTGAAGCTATCCGGAGCCTGGAGTCACTGCCAGTGTGGATGCCTGAAGCTGAAGCTACCTGGAGCCCAGGGTCATGACTTGTTAAACTTGACATTAGTACCAGTAGTGATCAAAAGTTGATTGTATTTCAAGTCAGTTACTACATCCAAAGGCCTCTCAACAAACTTTGAGATAGAAGTTGGTTGTCTGTCAAGTCTGTTACAACTTTGAGATAAAAGGTTATGTAATTTTAGAATGTTGATTCAACCACACATACAGTTTCTCACCTTCGTGAGGATCCAAATTTATAATTTCCTTTTGAATGTATTTGAGCATGGAGAAATATTTGGCATCACTTCCGAATATTCCAGACCATTTTGTGAGCCACGATGTCTGCCACTCCTATGACGAAAGATATATTCTGGTGTAATTTGCAACATTTGATACACTTGAAAAATCTGTGTTGCTGGAAGAAGCTATAGACTTCAATAAAGGAGAGTTTTGCAGGTGACTTGAACGTCCGTTTCAATTTACAATAATAAAACAAAGAAATTCAACAAACAAATCTTCAGGCAGACCTTTCAACCAAACAAAAGATCGAATATAGGGAGAATACCAGTGAAAAGATACTTGAATTTTTTTGTCTCAACTTCTGTTGGCTAATAGAAGTTTTTTCCCCTAAAGCTGACGTCACATAAAACCAGTCCCTCATCTTTGAATTGGGCCTGAATCGCATCTCTAAGTTGTCTCAAATGTGGATGACCAGGAACATTACAAGGAAGGCACCTTAAACCCCAAGTTTTCGATGTTAGAGGGAAATTAATGCTTAGCAAACTATGGAATGTTGAATAAAAAGCTAATGCAAGAAGGCCATATCTAGAAGAGACAAATTATTCAAGAATCTGGGATAGATCTAGCTGGAAACACCCATGAAGTCGAAGACCTGAAATTGATATTCAACTCGTTTCTTTTAACTAGGAAAAGAATTTGATGATCAAGTTGAAATCTATAAAAGATTGTCTACATGCTTGATTCTTGTACATATTTTCTTTTTTTTGTCTGCGGGAGCCTCAATCGAAGTCATTATGGCAAGCACATTTAAATTTTAGAGAATATGTGATGAACTATTCCAAGACAAATATTTTGGAAAATAATCTCAATTGTATTTTGTAACCCATTTTATCTGAATATAATATTTTTGAGGTTTTTGTATGGTGTTTTCCAATCTCCAATATTTTTTTTTTTTTTAGTATTTTTTTTAAATTGACTCATTTTCTTGTACAACTATTGATAGATGAATTCAACGTCTTTATACAAGAATTTAAGACGCTCTTTGATTCGTATTTAAACATGCACGACAAGCTTTTTCTCCTCCTGCCCAACACTTCGATTTAAATAAAATCTACTCTATTCGCTCCTTACATTTTACATGGAATAATAATTTGTGATAGGACATAGTTATGTGACGCCCACCCTATACTTAAGAAACAAATGGGTGGACCCGTCCTTTCATTCTTCGGGGCCCCGTAAATAGAATGAATTAATGACTCTATTTCAACAAGGCAACTCAGGTGTCAACGTCATGTTCCTGTTCAATGTTGTGCACATATTACAACTTCTTCTATTTGAGAATATCCTTGCATACAAAAAATGTTACGTAATGTGTATATATATGTGTGTGTGTGTTTTATATTCCTTATGGGTTTGAATGAAATTTGCGAATTGAAAAACACCCTACAAATTGGAAGATGCTTTGCATTTGGACCACAATTAATCCATTAAGATATATTAATATGAATACTATTGGAATAAAGATAAATAAATTATCTTTGAACTTGAAGTTGTCTTTGTCGACCCCCAAGTATATTACATAGCTGAGACTAAATGATCTTTTCTCCCTCTGTTTTCCCTTCTCTATACTTACTTGTTTCTCCCTTGTCTTCTTCCCCTTTATTATCCCTTTGTGGTTCTATAATTAGTCGCATTTCTATGATCATGGCTTCCGGGTTGAGGGATTGGCATATGCTCATCTTCATCTATATCTTCACATCATGAGCCCGACCGACCGTGGTCCCTTTCAATACTTAGCCAATTATCTGGCCACCAGGTCTCGGGTTAGCGCTATCAAACACTTATGCCCCCTGTTCCATCATATACATCTTGCACCAAAAAACTTTTGTGATCTGCAATTTATTCTTTTACAAGTGAGAACTCACCAGGGGTTCGAAAAGATTGGCATTAATAAACGAATAGTGGATGTTGTTCTGTGAGATACTTACCCCTTTTTCCCTTTTATTGTTCCCCTCTATTATCCCTTTCTGGTTATATACTTAGTCGCCTTTCTATGATCGCGGATTCCCAGGTTGGCAGACTGACAGATCTTCATCTCCATCTATATCCTCACATAATGAGTTTGACCGACTGTCGTTCCTTTCCATACTTAGACAATTTTATGGTCACGATTTCTGGGGTTGGCGCTATCGAACTCTGTTGCTGCTTGTTCTGTCATATACATCTTGCACTCAAAAATTTTGTGATCTACAATTCCACCCCAGAATCGAACTCGCAAGCTTCACTCTATCCGGGTTCACAAAATTTCTAAAGCATTTATCATTGCCTTCCATCCCCACTACCTTAGCTCCCTTCCAAATGCACATTAATTATGGTTTTACTAGTGACAACTCAACAAACTGGTACAAAACAATTGGCATTAACAAGAAAAAAAACCTCGAGGATATCTCCTATTAACATGCATTAAACATCCATTTACGGTACTCCGAACGATCGTCGTTTCTTTCCATACTTGGCGAAATTTTTCCACGTGTTCTGTGATATACATCTTGCACCCAAAAATTCTGTGATCTATAATTCCAACCCGGACTCCTCCAACTCGCAAGCTTCACTCTACCATGGTTCACAAAAGGTTTCAAAGAATTTATTGCTCCCTTCCATCCCCGCCACATTCGCGCCCTTACCAATGCACATTAATTATTCTGGCCTCTAGATTGCACTTCCATTGTTCTATGACCTGCAAACAACACTTGGACCTCTGCGACCCTATTCCAAAATTAGACACTTTTTCGATTATGGTTTCTCGGGTTGACGGGCTCAAAATTGTGTTTTGAATCTTCCGTGACTTGCAAACAGTGCCCAAAGTTCTACAATATACAATTTGTCCGCTGGAATGCCCCATCATGAGCTCGATCGTCCATCGTTCCTTTCAATACTTAGCCGCAAGTTGGTTGTATGTTCATGACATGGTACATTTCCATGGTTGCACATGCTGCAACCACTGTGTATCAAGTCTAGCCTAACGTTTCCCTATTCCATACTTAGACACTTTTTCAATTCTGGGTTCCTGGACTAGCGGGCTCAAGACTGTGTTTCCAATGTTCTGCGACTTGCAAATAGTATATATTAGCGAAAACGACTCTAGCCTACCATTTCCCTATTCCATACTTAGACACTTTTTCGATTGTGGGTTCCCAGACTGACGGGCTCAAAATTGTGTTTCGAATCTTTCGCGACTTGCAAACAGTGCCCAGATTTCTGCGATATACAATTTGTCTGTCGGAATGCCCCATCATGAGCCCGACCGTCCACCGTTACTTTCTATACTTAGCTGCAATTTGACTATATGTTCATGACGTGGTACATTTCCATGGTTTCACATGCTGCAACCACTATGTATCGAGTCTGCCATAACGTTTCCCTATTCCATACTTAGACACTTTTTCGATTGCGGGTTCCCGAACTAGCAGGCTCAAGATTATGTTTCCAATGTTCTGCGACTTGCAAACAGTACCCAAGGTTCCACGATATACACTTTGTCCACATGAATGCACCATCATGCCCTCTTCATGTTACGTGTTCTGTAGTCAACACTTCCGAGACATACAATTTGACCCTCGGGTACTCACCTCTGTTGGTTATATCTTGTAACGCTATTTTGAAGCTCGGTTGATCACTTTCGATAATTATTCATTCCTTAATTGTTGTTCCCTATCACCGCCACCTTTGTACTTCTTTCTGGATGTGGAATTAATAAGTTTTAATACTAACAGTTCGCCATGTAGGAACCGTAAACATTGTCATTAATGAACAAAAGGCTTGAGGAGATCTCTCACACTTCTGTAATATACAAATTGATCGTCGGACTCCCACATCATCCCCTCTTCCATGTTACACATTTTGCACTCAAAAGTTATGAGACATACAATTTGACCCTCAGGGTGTCACGTCTCCTGGGGAACCATTGTCACCCTAGTTTGAAGCACGCCCAACTGCTTTTCATACTTGCCCATTTCATGGAATCTCTTTCACGGATCCTGGGGTTGGCGGGTTCACAGAATCTCCAATTCCTAGTCACTGTTTACTGTGCCTGCCACCCTCACACTTATTTCAAAGTGTGCAATGACCAAGGTTTAATGCTAACAACTCATCATGCAACAACTGTACACATCGTCCTTAATAAGCAAAAGGCTCGATGAAACAGTCACATTGGATATCACTACACAACTTTCCCAGAAATATGCAAAAAAGATCTTGCCACGTAATGGAATATCTATTACAAATTTCAATATATTAGCGAAAATGAATATGACCTACCGTTTCCCTATTCCATACTTAGCCACTTTTTCCATTGTGGGTTCCCGGACAGGCAGGCTCACGATTGTGCTTCTAATGTTCTGTGGCCTACAAGCAGTACCCGGAGTTCTGTGATATACAAACTGAACTCTGGACTGTCCCATCATGCCCTCTTCCGTGTTATGCGTTTTGCACTAAAAAACTTCTGAGACATACAATTTGACCCTTGGGCCCTCACCTCTTATGGTTATACCTTCTAACCTTATTTTGAAGCTTGGTCGACCGCTTTCCATAATTAGCCATTCCTTGATTGCTCTTTCCCGTCCCCATGACCTTCGTACTTCTTTCTAAATATGCAATTAGTAAGCTTTGATGCTAACAACTCGTCATGCAGGAATCGACAACATTGTCATTAATGAGCAAAACGCTCGAGGAGATATCCCATTAATACACATTAAACCAAGATCTATAGAGAGTTATATTATCCCTTCTGATTGTTCATCTCAAACAACATGAAATGTCTTTCATGGGTCATCGCATTCGCGCGTTCACAAAATGTCCAATCCTTAATTTATCTTCGTCGTGCGCTCCATGTTCGCACTTCTAGGTAATAAATTACTAGTCTTTAATGCTAACAACGCATCATGAAACAACCGTCGAGATTGTCATTAATGAGCGAAAGGCTTGAGGAGATCTCCCATTCACACGCATTGAACTAAGATTTGAAGAGGGTTATATTATCCCTTCCAACTCTTCATTTCAAACATTGTATGGAGAAAACAAACATTCTTGTAAACTTATGGCAGCAACTCGACAACATTTCTATGGAGATACAATGAATAAATCCATACGCGAGGACCAAAACTTCCAGTGGTCCAGGGCATACTCTTACTATTCATCCCGTTCCGCCCAGAACGAAGTCATTTGGATTTCTGGAATCACTCATGCAGGTTGTGTCCTTGAGGTTTTTGATTTTAAGGAGGTGGTCTCTTGGTGCGCCAAAAAATATATTTCAAGCCAAAGAATTATTCCATTGCGCAACCATTCTCCTGTTTCTTTGTCACCTCAGGTCTTCCGCAAGATGTTAAGATTGTCATAGCCAACATTGACCTTCAAAGGACAAGATTGCAAGAAGTACCTAGAAAAACATGATAATGGGTTGGACCTCTTACCCGAGTTCCTCAAAGACCTGACAACAGTTCTTGAAGATATCACAAAGTTGCAGGTCAATTCCTTTAGAAATCCATTCCAGGAAATTGCCTAGCTGTTTATTAGAATAACGAGACAAGAATCCATGGAAAGCATTTCCTGAATGGTTCTTTATATTTTGTGTTTCACAGTCAAGGAACAATTCATTTTTGATTGGGGGAAGCTAATTTCCATTGAAATTTGTTCCCAATTGTCACGATTCAAAGAAGATAATAAATTTTATATGTCATCCTACTTGATTTTCGCGATAACGCATTGTTGTATGTTTCCAAAACTATCTCTGTCCAAGAAGATAAACTATGAATTTGACCAAGTAACGTTCTGGTACCGGGCCTTGTGGAGGCACAAGGCCTCCCATTGTTTTTATGAGGTTTTTAATGACTTTGTCTTGGTTTTCAAAGATTGATTGTTAGGAAAGGATGCTCCTCGGATGTCTAGCCAGACAACCAAGTTTTTGGACAGGAAGGGGACACTTGAACAAATGAAAAATTACAGTGTAATAATGATTTTTGGCTCCAAGGAAAATACTACTTTCCTTCCATGTCACATCACAGACAAGATGTTTGTTACAAAAATAGAAAGGTAATACAATTACTGGTTGCATTAGTTCCATGGAAAGACAAAAAAACAGTTCATTCCTCTCCCCTCGAAGGTCGGGGACTTCGTGTTCAGGACCGTCAACAAGATTGATGAATTCATAGGCCATTTCAAGAACTTGAACCTAAGATATGTTGAAAGGCTAAGAGGGTTTGACCCTCATGGGATTTTTCTAGAACATTTACTAGCAGTTGGCTTTAGTGGTTGTTTTATCCATACACGCTTGACCGAAGACAGAGACAATGACGACAACACTCCCGCTCCTGACGATGGCGACGTAGAGACATTGCAAAACACAACTGAATTGTAAATCCAACAAGGAAAAGGCTCTGGTGAGAAGAATGTCCAGTCCTCGACCAACACTCCGAAGAGCATGGCATCACGAAGCATCGCTTCAATGACCCACCCCGGTAAGAAAGCAACCCAAAAATATTCAAACGAAGGACGAGATAAGAACCCTCCTCGTGAAAAAATTGATAGTTCTCACAAACTTCATGTGACAAAGAAGAGGAAAAACATTGTAGGGCGGGCAGAAGAGCCTAAAACTGAACGTGAGAACATGCAGCTTGAGGCTGTTGTGGATGATGTGTTCCACAAAGTTGATCAGTCCAAGGATGTGATGCACCATAGTTCCACAATGGAAATAGTTGAGACCGACATTTTTTACGAAGATGAATCCTTCGTATTCCGTTGTTTTTGACAACCAATCTAAAAATTTAATTATTGAAAAGAGAGATGTAACAAATAAGAAAGGAAATCTCGTTCAGAGATTAACCTTAGGAACATGCAGTCGTCCCAAATCTCTTGATTTCACCGAGCAACCACATATGCTCTTGATGATTCCATTGGAGGAATTGAAACAAAGAATGCCAGACTGAATGACCGAATCAAGGAATTGGAGGAGGCTTTGATTCCTACCCCATTCTTTGCCAATCCTTTAGCAAAAACCGTGCCTGCCACCCCTGCAGCCAATTGAAAATTATCCTCCAGCCTCCTAACATCATGTAGACGCTATGTAGAGAAGAATATCAAGAAAAGAATGGAGCTAATACTGAAGCCTGGGAAACATCACAAAATATAGCTTCCTTTCGAATGAGGGCATATGCTTTGCAGGAACATTTGCAGGAAAAATTAAAAAATAAAGAACATTTCTATCTAGAGACAGTGATCCCTTTTAGCAACCATGTCAGCAACATCTCAGATCTGAAAATAAAACAAGAAGATCTCCCCTCCCCAAACTGGATCAAACAATTAAAAGCATGTTGGAAAGAGAAAGTTAAGAACCTACACCTCATTGCCAAATCATGTGAACAAGCCATATCAGAGAAAGAATAATTATTCAGAAACCTCATCGAAATAGACTTAGCCGGAAGTACCAATGAGGTTAAAGACCCAAAGTTAATCCTCAACTCCGTGTCCTTAACCAAGCAAGCCTTCGATGAACAAGTTGATATTTTAAAGGGGTTGTCTTCAGAAAAGTTTTACGGCATCCTTGAATATGGTCAAGATGATGTGGAGAACTGGCCAGTGGACTATTCAGCAAAAAATGAAGAAATTGAATAGGTTCTGCATAGCATTTCTATGGATCTAAGGAAATTAGAAAATGAGCTTTTCAACATAGAAATCCGGGATGAAATCAATGTGGCTCCCATGAGAAGCTACATTGAAGAATGGTTCCAAAGGAGAATGGACAAGCTCACCGACTAAGGGCAACAACTGGCTGGCACGATTCCTATGGTCGTCGACGAGAGCAACAAAAAGACATCAGCTCCATAGTAAGTCTATACTAATCACATCTTGATTTCTTTATCAATCTATTTATTCCACCTCTTTAAATAGAAATATCTAACCAAAGACTGATAACTTCCAATTTCTTCTTTTCAGGTCTTCCTCTCTACCGTCGCACACTTCTTCTTTCTACAATCCCATTTCTTGTACTTATTTCTTTTATGGTCTGCGGGAGCCCCAATCCTAGTCTATATGATAAACACATTTAAATTTCCAAAATATGTAACATACATTATTATTTTTTGATAAATTTCAAAGAAAACTACTTTTGGAATGCTAAATTAGTTCTCTTTATGCATATCGATCATCTTCTTTTATTTTTATGTGCTCAGAATTTTTTTCCCTTCCAACTATGTTGGATGTCAAGAAATTGTGTTTCTTATATTTGAATGTTTAATGTGTCCAGGAACCTTTATTTAAAAAAAAATTTAAAAAATACTACTATCCTTTTTTATTGCTTCAAGTCATTACAACGAAAATTTTCTAAGTCTCATATTTGAACTATACGCGCTCTAGGAAAAAACTTAAACAATAGTATCAAATCTATAAAAAACGCAGTAGGATTGACATCCTTGTTCACATATTAACCCCATATTAAAATAATATTATGATAAACTGATTTGGGAGGTTCTTTGGGGCTCCGACCTTACTTCTGTAGTGACATTCTACCCGGCTCATCTACCAGCTCGATGTATTATAGCTGGCATGTGACACACTGGCACCGGTCATTTTCTGCATGAATACCACCTGTACTTCAAGTTGTTTCCTATGTGCCTATGCTAGTTCGAGCTTCTATTTCTCCCTCGGTCCCGCCATAGCGGTGCATTTATTCCCATTCCAACCTGGCAAGGACTACGTTGCCATGCAACACTTGTTATACTTGTACCAAATCCTAATTGAGAAGCTTTGTTGCCTATAAATGTGAAACATGGGTTGATGTTGTTGTTTAAATGTTCTCTTTTGTTTGTATGAGGGCCAACAAGGTATATGACTTTTGGTGAACTTTGGTGTAGAACAAGTAGACCGATAGACTCCCTAAAAGATATGAGAGCAATCCCAAGATAACCATATCTCTTTTAAGGTATAATTTAAGTTTACCATTGCCTTTAATTGTCTACTTGGTTACTATTTACTTATATCACTAGTTACTATTTCAACCAAAAGCATCATAATGATCAAGTGCATAAGTATATTTAGCCCAAAGGGTTTATAATGTATTGTAGGTAAGATCACTAAGTAAACATGGTTATGGAGCTTAAACACTTTGTGCCATACCACAATTTATAATGTAGGTACTGGTTTAAAGGCTTTATAATGTCTGTCGACCAATGACAAGAAGTATGCAGAGTTCTAAAATTCAGATTTAAATAAGACTGAATTAATGAGGTCAGACAAATTCTGGATAGAGGAATTGGAATGTTTGGATTGTTCGACAAACTTTCAAAAACATTGATTCTACTTGAAGCGTTTATTGGGAGGCATCTTCTTCGTCCCTAGGCTGCTAGAGATGGAAAATCTTCCATGCAAATCCAATAGTCCTTCATCCTTGCCCTCATCACATTCATAAGTTCACTTTCACTACTGAACATTGCATTGTGTGAGCAGATCATGAAGGACGACCTTAGAGAGAGTTTGAAGAAGGAACCTACCACCCGCAAAGAGAGCCTACAACTTCAAATGCTCAAGCAATACAAAGAGAGCCTACAACTTTCAAATGCTCAGGCAATACAAAGATAGCCTACAATTTTCAAATGCTCACGCAATACAAAGAGAGCCTACAACTTGTGTGTGTAGATCATGAAGGACGACCTTAGAAAGAGTTTGAAGAAGGAACCTAGCACCCACAAAGAGAGCCTACAACTTCAAATGCTCAGGCAATACAAAGAGAGCCTACAACTTCAAATGCTCAGGCAATACAAAGAGAGCCTCCAACTTCAAATGCACAGGCAATAGTGATGCAATGAAGATAAAATGTGGTGAGGCGATGCAAAGAAGTGACTTTGCATGCCAGTGCATTGAAATTGATGCACTGACAAAGTAGAAGGGTGCATACACAAATTGATTTGATCGATTTGCCAGTCGCTATAATGCATAGCCATCATCCTTTAATGCATATTCGTCATCCTTACAAAAAGCTTTAATGCATATCCACCATCCTTACAAAAAGCAGAGCCTAAAGATAAGCAATCAAGTTCCTCCGACAAAGATTGAATGGGATTCAATGGATTGTGAACTTAGGTTATGTAACATTCTTAAAAATTCATTGTAGAGTCAATGCTGAAAAACTTGGCTTATGTATGAAAGCTCAACAATAAGACATTTATTTTGTTAGTCAATAATGTGTTGGATAAAATCAATTTAAATATTATAAAAAATAACTTTTTTCTTTTCTCTTATATACAAGTTTGGAAAACATGAAAATATGTAATAATGTGAAAGATAAAATCAATTTAAATATTATAAAAAATAACTTTTTTTTCTTTTTTCCTATGTACAAGTTTGGAAAACATGAAAATATGTAATAATGTGTAAGATAAAATCAATTTAAATATTATAATTTTTTTTTTTTTTTCTTTTTTTCCTATGTACAAGTTTGGAAAACATGAAAATATGTACAAGTTTGAAAAACATAAAAATATGTACAAGTTTGGAAAACATGAAAATATACATAATCAAAACCCCAAAGTAATTGATGATCAACTCTGAATCCATTGCTATAGTCCCTGCATTGCCTTTCAGCAGGGACTAATAATAAAAGTCTTTGTTTGCGGCATCTGTGACAGAGTAGACCATTGTTTGTTGCATCTGTGACAGAGTAGACCATTGACATTTCCCTACATTGCCTTCAGTAGGGATTAATAATAAAAAAAGTTTGTTTGTAAATTTGGACAAAATCGTTATTTTCTCTTGTTTAAATTACATTTATGAATGTATAAATGGATTCAACATGATGAAAAAACCCTAAGGTATTCGGATTATACAAACTTAGCCACTCAAATCTGCAGATCCAACCATTCATCAGCAGATTTCAGACAAAATCAAACAGAAAAAGTGACCGGAAAACCTCATAAAAATATAACGTTTAGAATACTGCTTTATATTGTACTTGAATCATTCATTTAATATGGGTTGATTTTCTCTTGTTTAAATTACATTTTTGAATGCATAAATGGATTCAGCGTGATGAAAAAACCCTAAGGCATTCGGATTATACAAACTTAGCCACTCAAATCTGCAGATCCAACCATTCATCAGCAAATTTCGGACAAAATCAAACAGAAAAAGTGACAGAAAAACCTCATAAAAATATAACGTTTAGAATGCTGCCTTATATTGTACTTGAATCATTCATTTAATATGGGTTGAGAATCCAAAGCCAAGTCTAATTAAAAATATTTAAATATTTGACGTGCATGGTACTTGTCCGGCCCCACCCGTTCTTTTGAGTGACAGTAGAATGGCCGGTGCAAAATAAAGCATACTGTGAGTGTTCTTTTCACAGCCATAGATTGCCAACATTTAATATCTGTAACCGCTTGCATGTACGAGGGTGAATTTAAGGCTATTGAAATAATTAAGCTTGAATTATCCATGGTTAATTCAGAACTTATTGAATTATCCGCGAAGGCGTCCCATGGTAATATAAATATCTTAATTTTCTCCGCTAAAAACCAAATATACATTACCAAATTGACCTGTTTTCAGTGAGCCATTAAAATTTCTTATCTGAACCCGACGTGAATCGAACACGCAACCTTCTGATCTGGAGTCAGACGCGCTACCATTGCGCCACGTATCCGTAATTTGAATATTGAAAACAGTCTTTATTTCTATGGTAATGGCTATTCAATGATCTGACACTGCATGTTTTCTCATACGATCCCAAAATGTATAACGTATAAGCTGGCGGTGAGCGTGGATCGAACACGCGACCTTCATATCTTCAGTCTGACGCTCTCCCAACTGAGCTATCCCCGCACAATGAACTTAGTTAATTAGTGAGCAACAACTTGTACAATAACATAAATAAGTAGATAATGAATATGTTGTAATTGATTTATCCATAACTATTTGTTTCGCAGAAGATGGGGGTACCTGCAGAATTAGCAGCGACGGTATAATGTCATATATATATTACTGTAGCGATCCAATCAATCTAGCAAGCGAAGTTGAAACTATTGTGGATGCACTGGGTGGACTTAATAGTTTTATTGATGGGTGTGAAATGGTGGCATGCGTTCTAGAACTAGTTTCGATGTGAACTATACCATCACATTAATGAAGTAATGGGATAAGGATAGCCACCAAAGACCGAATCGAATTTTATAATTAGTAATTTAATTATTTGATAAGATCCACACTTACCCACTATGCCATTTTTGGGAGACACGTGAGCATTAATGATTGTAAAAATATTGATTTTCTTCTTTAGGTTTTTTTTTTGTAAGTGAGTTTGAGAATCTGTATTACTAAAGGGGGGTAATGATACAAAAAAGGGGGATTCCCTGACCTGCCAAAATGAAAACCAGGCCAGGGGTTCCCGAGTTGTGTTTTCTAAAATAGGCAAGGGGTTGGATTGGACTGCCACCCTGGGAAACCAACCCAGTTCTACCATATCCATTTTTACCCGTATAAGCGCAACATACATGAAAAGAATAAACAAAATTGTAGTAACAGAAGCTGAGATTGACATAGGACTGACCCGACTGACTTGACAATAGACTAACCAGACATTAATCCAGGGTGATGATATTTTTCTTTCCTTCATCCGTCGAGCCTTTGTTTTCCTCCTTTTGGGGGACTGTGCGAGTCTTTCTGATATGTGTTGGCGCTCCTTTCTCGTCGGTTGGCGTGATGCCCATGTGATGGACGTAGCGCAAGTAGAGGTGGAATTGGGCAGCCAATCGTTCCAACTTGGCTTTCTGGTTCGTCTCAACCTCGGTTAGCAGTCTGGTAGTGGTCCCCAGACTGCTAAGGTGCCTCAAGATTTCATTCGGCAGCTTCGTGTGTTCCTTGTTGTTCTCCCTTCTGGTGTCCTCCCTCTCCGAGCTCACTTTGCCAGTTAGCATCTTTGTTCGCCATGCCATCTCCCCCGTCTTCTGGTAGAGGGTTTCCCTGGGTTGCGCTGCTCCTCGGTCAGTTACCCAGTCTGCTTCTTGAGCCAGAGCATCACAGGTTTTTCCCTTACGCTTTTCATTGATTGCCTTCTCCAGCCGGGTAATGGTTGCCTTTCCTTTCGGTGCAACCAGAGTATGAAAGGTTCCCTCTGCGTCTTTTGCCGCTTGCTCCATCCTTGAAAGTCGTCGGGGATTTTTCGGTGTTCCCTTCCCCTAGGGGTTGCTTTTGTTGTTCGTTCGCTTCATTTGCACCATCATGTCTGGTCTAAAGTTGCTCCTTTGATGCGTTCTCAACCTATTCCTGTCTACCCGGGGGTTCCTCCTTTCCTTATCCTTGTGTCTTTTGGTAGTCTCTGGAATTGCGTTCTTTTGTTTGCCTCTCTTCCTACTGTTCGGTCTCTTATTGAACTTCCCTTGCTGCAGGCTCGTCCTTCCAATCATGGTCTGTTCGTAGAGGTGAAACTTCCCGTCCTTTTTCCCGGTCACGGTCCGTATGGTCATAATGACTCGACCGTTATTCCTACACTGGCACTTACCCCTGCTCGCTTGATATCCTTCTTGGCCACTCCCCATACTTGGCCCTTGGCGTGGTGGAAAGACACTGGTCCATGTCAATCCTTCTTGCCTTACGTCATTAGCTGTGTGTTGATTGTCGTCAATGCTTTTCCACGGGCTTCCCCCACAGATCTTACTGTTGACATGATATTGTTGTCTTGCCCTCGCCTGCTGTATGATTTGATCCTGCATTGTGATTGGTGATCGGGTGTTGGGAAGTCATGTCCTGCCTGGGTCCTTCGAGCCTTTCGTTGTGCCTTTCCCTGCCTTCATCGATGTGACCTTCCTTGCTTAAACTGTTGGCTCGATATTTTGTCGCTAGTTGGGTGCAGTCCGTTCTAAATTGTGCTTGCGGGATGTTGGACCAGGTAGTATCTAGTTCCGGTCCTTCCTTGCTAACCCCCTTGTTGGCAATTTCGTCCGCCAGGCCATTTGCTGACCTGCGAACCCAGCGCAACTCCATGGTGTTAATCGTTTGCAGATGCTCCTAGATTTTTTGTAGGGAGTGTGACAAGCGCTAGTGTTTATGAATCTTGCCCACTCTGGTGTCATTTTGGATTCTCTTCACCATGTTGATGACCAGGGTGGAGTCACCTTCCACGATAATGGTGGTCATCCTTTCTCGTCTAAGAATTTCGAGACCGAGCTCCAGGGCTCCAAATTCCATTGCATTGTTGGTTGAGTTACCCAAGCTCCCAACGTACAACCTGATTATGTTGCCCCCGCTATCTCTGATCACCCCTCCCATTCCTGTCATTCCTAGGTTTCCTTTTTCTGCCCCATCAAAGTTTAACTTGTGGAAACCTGCCGGAGGAGGTGTCAAGTTGCGTTCTCCTAATTGGAGTTGTGATGGCCACCCTACCAGTGTGTTGTTGCGCCCATATTTTAGGTGGAATGTTTCCAGGATTCGAGAGTCCTGGCCTATGAGTTGCGCTCTTTCGGTCTAGCAGTTGCGGCTCTACACCGTTTCTCAGATTTTTGAGATTATTGCTTCCTTGAGTTTCCCTTCCCGGAGGATTTCATTCCTGAATATGCATCGGTTCCTTTCTTTCCATATTACCCAGATGATCATCCCTGGCATGAGGTTCCAACAGAGGTTTACCATTTCATTTTCGTTGTAACACTCATTCCAGTTGTTGATGGTTGCGTTGATGTTACCGCGCATCCTATTGGACTGGTGGAAGATGTCTGCCGCCCAGTCCCACATCTCTGTTGTGTAATTACATTCATCGAGGAGGTGATTTGTTGTTTCTTCTTTAACTTGACAGAGATGGCATCATGATGGGCCTATGAACCCTCTTTTCCTTAGGTTTTCCTAGGTTATAATTCGGTTGTGAAGTACTAGCCATTTGAACATTTTGATTTTTGGCCACTGGGGGCTGCCCCAAATCTTTCCCCACTGTTGTGTCGTGTCTTCTTGGTCCTGGTCTACAATGTAATTCCAGACTTCTTTTAAGTTGAATTCCCCTCCATTTTTCCTGCCCCATCTTAGTTGGTCCTCTTTTTCTGAGACTACAATTTTCCTTTTCCCCATTAGCTCCTCCACCTCTTTCATTATTGTTGCGATCTGATTTCTGTTTTGTGGATTGAGTTTTTCCTAGGTCCTCCATCTGTTATGGTCATTTTCTTGTTTCCAGTAGTGATGGATTTTGGTTTTGCCTTGAGCTATCATCTCTTATTGGAGTTCCTCCCTGTCTGGATTTTCCATTCTGGGTTCATGTTGCCACGCATCTTCCCAAAATCTGGTTGTTTTACCATTCCTCGCTTCCTAGAAACTGTGTTTCTAGATCCAAGTTTTGTTGCGCCAGGCTAGATTCCAGATGGTTGATCCTTCTCTTGTGCCCGTAAAACGAATTCGATCTTGGTCGTTGATGTATGGGGCATACTTGGTCTTCTAGAGGGTTGCCCATAGTGTTGACTTTTATTTGACCTATCTCCACCAGAGTTTCGCCCCATAGGCTTCGTTGGTTACTTGTGGGTCTTGTAATCCCAGGCCTCCTTTGTATTTTGGTTTGCAAACCTTCTCCCAGGCCACCAGGGCCCATTTTTTCTTGCTTTTTGCTCCACGCCATAGGAAGTCCCTTTGGATGGCTCTTATTTTTTGGAGTATTCCTTTGGGAGAGGGAAACACTGACATCATATAGGTCAGAATTGCTTGCAGGACCGCCTTAGTCAGGACAAGTCTCCCCGCAAGGTTGAGGGATATGTAAGTCCAGTTTTTCACCCTCTCCTGTAGCTTGTTGATCACTCCTTCCCATTTTTCCATTTTTCATGCTCTGTCCGTCAGGGGAATTCCCAAATATTTTGGTGGGAGAGTTTTGCGTTCAAACCCAAAAATATTTGCCAGGTTCCTTTGGATTGCTGGGTTGGTATTGAAGAAATATATCATGGATTTGGAGTGATTGATATCTGCTCCCGAGGCTTCCCCAAAATCATCTAATATTCTTTTGTAGGCTTTCGCTTCCTTGACCGTGGGTGTGCCATGGAGTAGGGTGTCATCCAAAAACTGTTTGTGCGTGGAGGTAGGGCATTTTTCGAAGGGTTTAATGCCTTTTATTTCCCCTATTGTTGTTTCACTTTTTATGCTTCGACTGAGTCCTTCCATCATCAGAATGAACAGGAAAGGTGATAGTGGGTCTCCTTGTCTGATGTCTCTTGAAGTCCATAAGGGTTTGGCTGGGGCTCCATTTATTAGCAACGAGTAGATAGTTGTTGACACTAGGTTGACAATCCAGTTGATCTAGTGTTGCGCAAAGCCAAAATCTTCCAGAGTCTTGACCATATAGTGCTAGTTAATTTTTTCATAAGCCTTTGCTAGATCAAGTTGGATTATCATCCCCCCTTTCCTCTGGGTTTTCAACGTGTGTATCAGTTCATGGGCATGGATGATGTTGTCCAAAATTTGCTGCCTTTCTACAAAACCCGCATGTTCCTGGGAAATTAGTGAGGGTAGGAGAGGTTTTAGTCTGTTGGCTCTGACTTTGGAGATTATCTTGTAAACCACATTGCATAATGATATGGGTCTGTAGCGGTCTGGGGTCCTGGCTTCATTTTCTTTGGGAATTAGAGTTATCATTGTGGAATTTAGTGCTTTCAGAATGGAGGTCGAGCGTCTGGAGTCTTCCACTACCCCGTATACGTCATATTTGACCACTTCCCAATAAGATTTGAAGAATTCCTCCGTGAAACCATCTGGACCTGGGGCCTTTCCATTGGGCATGTCCTGGACCACTTGGTCAATTTCCTCCTTAGCAATGGGTTTGTTTAGGCTGATATTTTGTTCCTCGGTAACTAGCCTGGGGATGTGTTGAGTTATCCTTTGTATGGCCTCCGTTTGATCTTGGTTGGGTTCCTGGGCTATCCCATGGAAATGGTTTACCAATATATTTTCTATCTCCTTATGGGACTCTCTCTCGATCCCATCCTGATCCCGAATTTTTAGGATTTTGTTGTGGGTTCTTCTAGCAATGGTGGTTCAGTGAAAAGCCTTGTATTACGTTCACCTTCCTTTAGCCACCCGATTCTGGAATTTTGGCGCCATAGAGTCTCTTCCTGTTGGCATCTTGCTTCCCATTCCTGGTTTAGTTGGATCTCTTCCTTTTTTCGGTCCTCTGTATAACCCTTGTCTATGCATATTTCCTGGAGGTTCCTCATTCTATTTTCAATAATTATTTTTTCTTGGTTTATGTTTCCAAAGATTTCCTTGTTCCACTCTTTTGAGTTTATGTTTGATGTACCAAATTTTCTTGTAAAGTTTTAACATCCTTGTCCCTTTTTCAGGTTGTGGCTCCCGCCACCAATGGTTGATGTTCTCCTTGAAGGTGGGATGTTCAATCCAGGATTTCTCGAATCTGAAAGGTTTGTTTTTCTGTGTTGTTTGGAAGTTTGCTTCTAGTTGGATTGGCCAGTGGTCTGATCCCCCCCAGGGAAGGATGTTGCAGTCTAAAGTTAAATCCCATAGGATGATGGACTTTGACACCAGGAATCTGTGTAGCCTTGTCGCTATCTGATGTTGATTTATCTGTTTGTTGTTCCATGTGAACTGGCCATTACTGGTCTTGATGTCCATCATCTCCACTGTGTCAATGAAAGTTGAAAAGTCTTCCGCATCTCTATCCAGTCTCATGGTGCCTCCTTTTTTCTCCGCAAGTGTCGTGATGATGTTGAAGTTCCCGACCAAGATCCAGTGGGGATTGCTGGAGCGGGCTTTTAGGTTTTCCAAGTCTAGGAGCATTCTTCTCTTCTCTTCCAACATCTGGGGACCATACACATTAGTGCATAGAATCACCTCCGTGTTACCTATGATTTGCATGCTTACCAAGAGTGTGTATCTGGTGGCTTCGGCTGCTAGTAGATTCATCACTTGTGGGTTCCACAGAGTGAGAACACCATCTGCCATCTGTTGTCCTTTGGCAACCAATATCTTGTACTTGCTCCATTGTTTTTTGCTGATTGTTTCCATTCTATCTACGTACATTTTGTCTCTTGAATGAAACAAAGGTTTGGTTGTTCCTTCCTCGATCTGTTTTTAGGGATTCTTTGTTTTCTTGGGTTGTTTAGGCCTCTAATATTCCATGTTATAATATTCATTTAAACATGTGGGGGGGAGTTAGGAAAGAGATTCTTGATCTTACCTGAGTTTATCAGCAGGGCTCCTAGTTCTTGTAGGTCTATGCTGTTTGATTTCCTACCTTTCTTCCTTCGCTCCTACTTGGGTGAGAGTTGTGGTTGTCCCTCGTCTGCTTTGATTCCTAGGTGTCATATATCCCCATGCGTGCACTTGATCCCTTTGGATTTTTCTTCCTCCCTTAGGAGTAATAGGTATTGGATGTGGTCTAGTTGCTATGTTGGTACCTTGTCTACGCCCTGCCTTTTCCATTACTCCAGTATGTTCGGGAGATCTGTTCCTTCCCTTTCCACAATATCTATGAGGTCCAGATCTTCTGTGCCTATCTTGCTTGGTGTCATTTCCGCGTCTCCGTCTACCTCCTGCATGGGTGTGTTAGCATCTCTGGTTTCTCCATCCACAGGAGTTGCGCTACCCCCCTGCTCCATCTGCTTGCTTGCATTGTTTGTGTTCTCATTTGTGGCTTGGTCCTTAGCTTCTTTAGCTTTTTCCTTTTCCTTTCCTCCTTCTTCCCCTTTGTAGGTTTTGTCTTACCTTTCTGTTCTGGCTCTGGCTTCCGGATTGCTTCCCATTGGGATTTTATTTGGTTTATTGTTTTCTTTGTTTCTGTGGTTCAGTTTAATAAACCCTTCCTCATCCTGTTGTATTTTGGTGTTTTTCGCTTCTTGTTTTTTATTGAGAGGACATTCTCTAAATAGGTGTCCATGTTCATGGCATCTTCTACATCTGAATGGGATCTGCTCATAATCAATGCTTTGTATCCATTTATCATCCTCGAATTCCAGGATTATGGCTTTTGGGAGTGCCCCCGAAACATCCATCTCTATGCAGATCCTTGCATAGGAGGTATATCTCCCTTTTAGGGTTTCTTCCGATGTCTTCACATATTTTCCTAGTTTGTTCCTGATTTCTTCGAAGGTAGAGGGTAACCAGTAGTCTAGTGGAAGGGAGTATAGCCGCAGCCAGACGGGTACGTTCTTGAAGGTTTCTTTCTCTCGGGAGAAGTTTTCCTTCCATGGCTTCATGTACAGTCCTGTTGAGGCATGGAAGTATGCCCCCCCCTCAAAGACTTTGTCCCTGTCCTCCAAGTTCATGAATAATGCTATGAAGAAGCCTTTCGAACCCAAGTGGAGTTCCACTTCCCCATTTGGTTTCCAATGATATTTTATCCAGTTGTATAGCGTTCTTTCTGTGGGCCATAGACCCATGAACTTGAAGATTAGTGCATGCGTCTTCATCTGGTCCCGGTAGAGTTGCGTTTGTGGATATTCTAGTATTACCTTGGTTATCAATGTTGTTTTTGGTTTACATGGGTTGCGCCCTTCTACCCCATTGGGGTTCTCTGGTTCTTGCGTTGCATTATGGGTTTCTCTGGCTTCTTCCCCCATGCGGTCCATTTTTTCCGAGTCACTTTCCTGTTTCTTTTTCGGTCTGGAACCCGAGGTGATCATCACTGGTTCCTTGAAACCTCTGCCTCGGGGTCCTTTCCCCCTGTCCACCACTACCTTCTTGTATGCGGGGCTTCCATTACCACCCCCTTTGGTAACCATGTTGTGCTCTGTTGTGTTTGCGACTGTCAAACCCTAGCTTGTTCCAAGTCAGTTCTTTCCACCGATCACTAAGTCTCGTGAAATGAAGAAAAGGGTGATTTTCTTCTTTAGGTTGATAGCATGGATTTTTAGAGATTTAGTGCATGTTTTAAAAAAAAATAAGTTGAATATTGTGTTGTAACTTTCTAGTCAAATCTAGAGTTTGACTTGGCTCATTATGATAAGATTGAGGTCACATGATGATGGAAATGAAGATTGAAGCTATCAAAGTAATTTTTCACATTGAAATTTCTCATGAAAAACAAGTCAGACAAATTAGGCTAATAACACACTCAGAGGTGAAACATTTCACAAGGAGGGCATGTGTCATGGTTGGAGGCCTTGTTCACAATGCTTAAAGATTTGAAGGTTCATTTTCCTACCTAATGTCAATGTTTTCCTTTTAGATTATGGGCTAGGCCACTAGACCCATCATTGCTATACCCAAACCAATTATTGGTGGCCATATCCCACTTAAAGGAAAAAAATCCCATAAAACAATCATGTGTCGTGTTTCAATGTATCTTTCATGATGCTTGAGCCTAATACTCCTTGATAAATGTCTATGTTTCACTGACCATTTTCAAGATGCAAATACCCATTAGTGTTACTAAAAACATCATAATGTTCCTTGGTAAACCACTCATGATCGAATGATCCCCAAGAGGGAATGTTTTGTGGATTGTAGGTAATTCTAATGGAAGTTGAGCCCAAGAAGCGTCATTTACAACACAAGGACTTTGTTGTCCTATGTTGACCTCACTTAGACCTTGATACCCTTCCTTAGTTCAAAACTAATCCATTCATGACACCCATATCCATCTTGAAGGAAATTGGTATCTTATAGAGGTCATGTGTGGCAGTGATTCGAGGACTTGTCTATGGTGCTTGTGTTGGAGAAGCAAGGTTTGGGGCTAGAGGCTATTTTTTCCCTCCACTAACTATGGTCAAGGAATTTAGATCCAACCATGATTCCCAAGACCTCATAATGGCACCCTTATTCAAATCAGATGTCAAAGACTCCCTAGAGAGGGATCAAGTCATGGTTTCTAAGTGTTGTTCATGGTGCTTGAGATCAAGGGGGTTTAATTAAGGCTTAAGGTCGTTGCTTCCCCCTAGCTATGTTTATCCATTGACATTCATTTATAGTGAATAAAACCTGCTCATGGCACCTATATACCACTCATATGCCAAAGATCCCCTTCAAAGTTCTTGTGTTTTGGTTTGAGGACTTGTTCAAGGTTATTGAAGTTACAAAGCTTTAATAAGATATTAAGGCACTTGTTTTCATTCTTTAAGGATGATTGAAAGATCTTATGACCTAGTCACAATATCATATGGTGGTTTGAGGATGCATTCATGGTGCTTGAGCATGAGATGTTCTATTTAGGGCCTAAGGTTGTTGTTTCACTCCCCCAACCATGGTTAAGGGCCTAAGTCTACAATTTCTCTAGCATGACCATGGTCAAGGCTTCGAGACCTCTCCCTATTGTGTAAAACATCTTAATGGAATCCATATCTAACTTCTAGGCTAAAGCCTCCCTAATGAGGGCTTGTGTCATGTTTTCAAGATGTTTTTCATGGCACTTAAGCTCGAGAAGGTTCAATTAGAGCTTAAGGCTCTTATTTTCCCCCTTGACCATTTTTATGCCTCAAAACCCATTTTTAGTGCACAAAACCTACCCATGGTGCATGTATCCCACTTGAAGGCCTACATAGAACATCTATAAATGACTCATGTTGATTCAAACACTCATTCAAGGCTCCTGATCCTAAGAAGGTTCAACAATGTCTTAAGGCGCTTATCTTCCTTCTTTAACCATGGTTAATGCCCCACAACCCATCCTTTCCAAAAATCTCCTAATGGTGTCCATATTCAACTATGATGTTGGAGACCCCCTAGATAGGGCTAGTGTTGTGCTTTGCAGGTGTTGCTCCAAAAAATTGAGCTCGAGAAGGTATGTTTAGGGCTTAAGGACCAAGTGTTTTTGTCCCCTTACTATGGAAGTTCAACTTCAGAAGATTATTTTAGGGCCTAATTGCTTTGTTTCCCTTGCTAACCAAGTTTAGTCCTTGAGACTAATAATTTTCCATTGCACAAAGCCTACTCATGGTGCATGTTTCCCACTTTGATGTTAAAGAACCCCAACCATGGTAGCAAGAACAATTCCTAGTATGGGCCCAAGACACATTCCTATTTAGGGGGGCTATGTTGTGGTTTAATCATTGTGCCTATACCCCTATAGTAGGCTAGAGATGCCTAAGAAGATTCATTTAGGGAAAAAGTCTCGTATTGTCCTTCCTTGAACTTTGTGGAACCTCGAGACCCATTCTTGTTTCACAACATACATATTCATGGTTCCCATATCCCACTTGGAGATGAATGATACCCTATAGGGGTCATATGGGGTGGTTCATTGACTTGTCCATGACACTTGATCTTAAGAATCAAGGTTAAGGGTTGGAGGCTCTTATTTCCCTCCTTCAACTATGGTCAAGGACTCAAGACCCATACATCATGCCTAGGACCTTGTAATGGTTTCCCTATTCAATTAGAATGCCAAAGACTACCTAGAGAGGACTTGTGTCATGGTTTCTAGGTGTTGTTCATGGTACTTGATCTTGAGATGGTTCAATTAGGGTTTACAGTGGTCGTTTTCATCCACCCATGTTTATGCATTGATACCAATTTCCAGTGCACAAAACATACTCATGGCACATGCATCCCTCTCAAACACCAAAGATCCCATACAAAGTTTCCATTTGTTGGTTAAAGGACTTATTCAAGGTGGTTGAAATTAAGAAGCTTCAATAAGATTGTAAGGAACTTGTTTTTCGTTTTTAATTCCAAGATTGAGAACTCAATGCTCCATGCTAAGCCCACAAAATTAACAATTTTGTTGACATGCAGATTATGACATTGACATGTGCCGAGTAGAAAGATAAACTAATCATATCATGGTTAAATTAACCCAAGTAAAGTCACTATAGTTATTGTTGTTGCAATTTGTTGAAAAGGGAGAAGTCGTGAATGCTTTGGTAGCTTGGAGTATGCATTAATTTTGGAGGTAAGATAGATGCTTTTGATGAAGTTTCCTATAGTAGTTGCATCTCTTTCTCTTATTTTTTGTTTCAAATTAAATATTAGTTGATAGACTTGGTGAAAATTTTGATTAAGAAATGGCCATATTTTGTTAAATTCGAATTGTTCTAGTTTATTCCCGTTTAAAGACTTCATCAACGATTTGAGGTTTGAGGATGATTTTGATTAAACATTTGCATGAATTTCTTTTAAAATAGAAATTATAATGAAGATTAAGCACATTTTGTTTAAACTTATAAGGTTTATGATTGATTAGCAAAAATGTGTGTTAAATTTTTAGTCTTGTTGTTCAAATGATGATTAGTGAACTTTATTTTAGTTCATTTAATGAAGATTTAGGTTTATTTTGAGCAAGACAAGTTTCGATGCTTATAATCTATTTTATTTAGAACTCAAATAATGATCAATGAGTGTTGTTATGGTTCATTTGATGAACATTTGGTGTCCTTTGGAGCTAAATAAGATTTGATGCTTTTAATGGAGTTCAAATGACGATTAATGAGCCTTCTTTTGGTTCATTTGATGAAGATTTAGGATCTAAATTTCTGATACACTTTAATCTATTTTATTTACATTTTTGTGACTAAATTGTTGTAAAGGGTCCTTGTTCTAGTGGGGTTTTGTGAACATTTTTGTTAATTAACTTGCCAATAGTTTAAATTTTAGGCCTGGTGAGGGTTTAGTATTGTTTATGTTGTTCAAATGCTTTGTAAAAAGACTTTGTATAGTGATTTCGGTAGGATTGCGGATTGGATTATAGTTAGGTTTGAAAAATCTTACTCCAATGTCTAAGTTTTTCTAGGTGCTTGTTCGGATGTGCGAATAACATTTGGCCAATACTTATGTCATTGTTTTTATGGGTTTTTTATTTTATTAGTCATTGATTTTATGCATTTTTCCCCATGCCATGACAATCAAAAGAGGAATGTTAGTATTTTTTCCCTTTAATCTCGTTGTCAAGGAGGTCATGCCCATGCTACTATTAAGGCATGCATGTATCACCTATTTTAATGGTTAAGAATATGTGTATACTCCTATGAGGTATAGAACAAGGTTGTTGGGAGAGGGGAGCGAAATTGGGAAGCAGGAGTGGTAGCGTCAATTTTCAAAAATTTCCGGGAGCGAGAGATTTTCAGGAGTATATATATATATATATATATATATATATATATATATATATATATATATATATATATATATATATATATATATATATA
>ML814260.1:0-18671 GCA_009831015.1 Picea engelmannii | reverse complement strand
TAGAGCATCATATTCATTACCAAAGAGTTGTAAGATTCATTGAATAGTTCAAACTTCAAAACTTCAAAATTCAAATTTCAAACTTCAAACTTCAAAGGTAAACTGTCATATAATGTTCAACTTCAAACTTCATAAGTTCATAACTTCATTGTTTACAAAATAAGCCATAATAAAGAGTCAAGACTCAAGACTCAAGACAAAGTACTAAGTTCTACAATCTAGAGACTACTTCTAAACAAGAAACAAAAAAAGACATCTAGTATATAGTAGCAAGTACTAAGTACTATTCTATAAGTTTTCCTCTTTCCATGAGAAACTTCTAGTTTCTTATCCTGTGATCTTTGAAGATAAGTAGGAACATGTGGAAGTGATCATGGAACATGACCAACAACTGAATGGCCCTCATGTGACAATGAACGTTGTGAAGATAAAGGTAAAATTGTTGAATTTGGAACACCTCTAGTGGATGGGGGTGGCATGTCTCCTCCAAGAATATGATCACCTTCACGATCACCCAAAAGTTCATCTTCCAAGTTTTCTAAAACAATGGCTCCATCCTCCATATTAGTCTCTTATGGATTGGTGTCCCAATTCATATCTCTTTTATGGTTATATAAATCACGCTCCTCCCCTACATCACAATAATGTGACAACAACCTCAAGTTGTAATGCACATAAACCAAGATTTAAGTGCGTTATGCATTCAAGTTGTTTCTCTTTACATTTTGGATGAAGCTATAGGTGCTCCAACACCTCTCTGCAGAAGAGGTGTTAACAACCCGAGAAAGCACCTTCACCGCCAATTTATGCAAATTTTTGGCAGAGGAGCCATACATGTTCCACCATTCGATAGAGCCCATCATGTATTGATATTTGGTTGCATGCAAGTTACCAAAGACTCCATGCTCACTTATGTATTTTCTCAATTTGATTCATACTTGAGCACACTCCTCTTCATCGGGTACCAACTTGTCCAATGCAAGCATATATCCATTTTGGACCTCTGGATCTGTGTGTGGTTTTCTCCTTTCCCCACACCCAGGTGTTGGTTGGGCCAACCAATATGAAGAATAATATTTTGGGGTAAGGACATATGCCAGGGCATGGAGTGGAACATTCAAATTATCCCACCTTTTGACCACATGTTTATGAATTGATCATGCAAGATCGCATCCCTCGGTTGAAAAATGTCTTTGATTTGGCCTAGCATGATGTCCATCTGCTCATACACCTCTCCAATCATCGGCTGATCTGTATCTGCAAACCAAATCATACTATAAATGGGTTTGGTGAACTGTAGAATATACCGAACCTGTTGCCAAAAATGGCCATCAAGAACTGTGTCCTCCACCTCTTGAAAGCCACTTATCTCAGATGCAGATGTAACCCTGTCTTTTAGATCCTGTCATGACTCACTTGAGGCCATACTAGCCAATGCCTCTCTTACCTTCAACAAACGCTTGAAGGTGAGATAATAGCTAGCGAATATGGTCTTTGCAATATTTAGTAACTCCAACTTGGAGTGATTGCAAAAAATGAAGTGGGCCATGCTATGATTGGTAATAAATCTTATCATCTTCTTCCCTCTCTTGTATAAAGCACCAATCCATCTATAATCATGGTCCTTCATTTTAATGATATCATGCATCAAAAGGTTCATTGTGTGAACCAAACACTCTGACCAAAATATATTGGGGTACCTATATTCAATGATTGCTCATGTTGCCTTACAATTAACAGTATTATCAGTGATGACTTGAATAACATTGTAGGGCCCAATCTATTGAATGGTTTTAAGCAAGGCATATGAAATATTAATACATGTCTTGTAGAGATCTAAGTAGTCATGGGATGAAAGGAAGATCACACCACTAGCAGACACACCAAGAATATTTATCAATGGGCTACCTTTCACATTTATCCAACCATCAGATACATTTGATACCCCATGTGGTTCTAATCATTTGTAAATTTTCCTAGAGCACCTTGGGTTTTGGCTCTTTCCTTATCAAGTCCCAAGGTTCTAGCTTTGTCATACCTAGGGCTCCTATATCCTTTAGGGGCAACATTGATGGCTTGGACCATTTCATGCCAATATGGTGAGCGAAGAACATTGAATGGTATACCACATGCATAGAGAAACCTGGAAATTTTTGCATCCACATCATCTCTACAACCTTGGTCAAGGAAATCTGATATTGTTCTACGTGAATACAAAGGTGAGAATGCACTACCATGGGTGGATGCAACTCGACCAATGAACATTCTTTGTGTATTCTCATGTTCAACCTTTTTTTTTTTCTGGCTTTGTTTTGTGCTACCTCCTCTTCCCTTTGGTATTTGAGTCTGTCTTCATGATCCACTTTCACAAAGTTTTTAATTCCTATACTCTTACCTTCATCCCAATACATAGTCCCACATAGGTGCTTTCTCACACGGGTATAGGAACCTGTTTATTTTGTATGACAATGGTGGCATATAAATTTTCCTGTTCCACCCCTTTCCCTCCAGTAAGCTTTGTGACATACTTCCACAGAGGCGTGTTCCTCTCTTTAAATTTTTGGGGATCATGATCATCACTGTCATTTTCATTGTCTTAATCCCCTTCCATTCCTTCTTCCTCTCCTTGGTATGTGATGTCCACTTCTATTTCATCCTCACTATCATGGGTATTTCGACGTGAACTTCCCACCACCATCATTATAACAAAAAATGGAACCAAAATGGCATACCACATTGACATAAACATCATGAATGTTGAACCTTGATAATAAATTTCTACTTGCAATAGAATGATGGAGGAGAAATTGGAAAGAGTAGGAGAAGAAAACATTGAAATATTCAACATAGCATATGCCATAATATACTATTTTACAACACATGCATTTTTTTTTTAAACAAAACAAGAAAGAAAAATGGGCTTAAGATCCTACCTCTTTAGCTCTCCAATGGTGGTTGAATATGACAATGGTAGCCTTCAATCTCCCTCCAAGCTCTCACAAATGGCGACCTTCAAAGTTCAATGGCAATCTCCCTTACAAACTCTCCAATATCTCTTCCAAACTCTCCAATCTTCCTATGGGATCCTTCAATATTCCTTCCAAACTCTTCGATCCCTTCCAAGCTCTTCAATATCCCTTCAATATCCTTCAATATCCTCAAGAACTAGCAAGCTGCAAGAACACTCTCAAAGTCAAAACCCCCTTAACAAATATGAGTGAAGTGAATGAAATGAGAAATAGAATGAGAGAAAAAGGAGTGAATGCATGTTTAAACTAATTAACCAACCCTAGGCCACATTTCCCTTCCCTCATTTCTCTTAAAAAAACCCCAAAAAAACTCCTTAAGGATTCCTCACACGCACGTGCCTTGAGGAGAATTTTTAACGTAGGGATCGTCCAAGGAACAAAATCTCCCTGAGGATTGAGCGCACGCTCCCTCCTCAGGAAGTGTTCGCTCCCTGGACACTCCCTAAGTGCTCCCTACAAAACTAGGGAGCACAAATTTTCCCTAGGGAGTGTGCTCCAAAAAAACTCTCCCATTCGGAGCGCAATTATGGAGTAGGATCAAGAAGGGGGGGGGGGGGAACTTCCCTGCAACATAGGTATATAAATTTTATTAGATGAGAAAGTGTTTTCTTTCATACATCTATAAGTCTTCTTCTTGAAATCCTTTTAATTTTCCTTTCAAAATTAACTTATGTTTACATAAGAATTCTCTCTGGGTGAGGTTCACGTAGAAAGGCCTTCATATCTCACATTATCATGATTTAAACACTATATACATGTCACTTCTTCTCATGTAGATAAAGTTGGCTCAGGGTTTCATTTTGACACAATGAACGACTTATTTTTTATTTGAAAATGTATTTATCAATCCTATGAACAACTTATATTTTATTTGAAAATATATTTATCAACCTCATTGAATGATGAAAATATAATATAATATTTAAAAAAATTAATAAAACCATATTTGATTAACAATAAACCAAATTAGCACATGACCCACTTATTTTAAGATATTTGAGAGTGCATTGATGGCTGACATTCATTTGTTATATGAAAACTCTATATGAATTATAAACTTGACCTACACACCCTTCAAATTTATGTTGCTCAACACATCCAGATGCAAATGAAACAAGGGGGATGCAAAGGGAAACAAGTCCCTACGAATGCATGTAGCACCAATACTCGAACGACCATTTGTCAAAATGTTTTTGAGCAAAGACATCGACCATCTGTCAGAATTCTTTTGAGTAAAGACAAGATGTGTTGTCGATGTGTAAGGAAGAAGTCAGATGATAGATGATGTGTGTGACAACACCCGACCTACTATTATTATTTTCCATCTTACTAATAGATGGAGCGAGCTTATCATGGGTACCCAGAAGACGTTTTAGGGACTCTTTGACAATAAATGAAGGTAAGTAGCTACATAGACTCCAACCGTATTCCTTCGAAAAATGAAAAGGATAAAATCACTTAGGAAAACCTTTTGACAACACTTATGATTAAAGAAAATCATTTGTGAAAACATACATTCATCTATAGCCTCTATTAAATGTGAAGGACGATGAGATCCTGTAGTAGTAGTCTGACAAAAGAGAACCAATTCCACCATGACCCAAGTAGTCTCATATAAGTTTATTTCCAGCATTGCATATAAAAATCTCAACAAACTTAATAGTCATTGAACTGATTGAAACTTATTAGTTGTTTCACACATTATTACAAGGGGGTATTATTGTTCAAAATATTGTGTTTTATCATTCCAAACACATCTGCCATCAAGGTCCAACGACTCTCGATACAAGCTATGTCTCATGTCTAACAAATATTTATGTACAATTTTTTTTATGGAAAATGTTGAATAGATCCATAAGTCAAGAACAATTTGAATTCAACGCCGCAATTAATGAAATCAATTGTGACTCGGGTCATGCTTCATTTGTGAGCTACGTTCCATAAACAGTGGAAACCCAATGGATCTTCAGTTAATGCTGTGATTTCATCTCATTAGAATTGTGCATAAAATCAATACAACTATAAATCCATCACCATCAAGTAAAGTAGGGAGCATCGTTAGTAATGTATCTTACAAGCTATCCGTGATAAAGATAGACAGAAGTAACCTTGATCATCCTTCGACATCACTCACCAATTTCTCATTTCCCTACATTTATAACAATGCATGATAGGAAAGTCAAATGTTATGAAGGCAGGTTTGACGTGATGATTCATGTTGATGAGGTAAGAAACATGAATCCAATTGGTTTTCTTTAAGATAAATTGAGATTTTGTTTTTCCATTTTCAAGAAAAATTGTAACAATAAAACTGAATTAACACAAATTTCAACTCTAGTGTTATGCTCTCAAAATTTACATGCATTATGCCATCTATTTTTATAGAAAAGAGCAACCTGCATAAAATGTCGACACATGCATTATGCCCTCTATTGTTACATAAAAGAGTAGTCTGCATAAAATGTTAACACATGCATTATGCCATCTATTGTTACAGAAAAGAGCACCCTTCTGAATTTTTGGATGAAGCTAAGGCCATAATAGGAATATTTGAATCCTTCTCATATCTCCCCCTTTAGCTTTCATTTTCCTATTAGACATAGAAAATGATTAGTTCAAACCCTAAGATGAATAATGTTTTTGACATTGGTATAGAGTTAGTGTTTTCATTAAAATTGCCATTGCATAATGGAAAAAATGAAACAAATTACCTCCAAGATGGGACTAGAGGTGTGGTGATTTTAAGGATTCATATTAGGATGATCGACCATTTAGGAGGAGCATACTTTGATTCAGTTGGGTCCTAAGAGGAGCATACTCTAAGTGAGGTCTTGAGAGTTGAGTCGGGTGAAACAATTGGGTCATAAGCTTAATAAGGAGGTTTCAATATTTGATTTTAACAACAGGTAAAATCTCAACATCACAAATATTCTTTGAAGTTAAGTGATTTACTGACTTAAAATTAGTGGTCTTGTTGTTGTATTCGGCCTCCCACATTTGTCGTGGTATAGTAAACACTCTTACTTTATTTCCAAACATATAACATGAGATGGTGGATGTTGCCCTTGTCAGCTATTATTTGGTGGTCAAGATGGGACGCCTTCATGGACATACGACGAAAAGTGAACACATCATCATAGACAAAAATGCAGAGCATGCGTGGAAGGACAGTGCCGAGGCAATGTGCGGCTGATGGCAGTGCTCCAAATCGTATCCAACAATGGAGAGCACGCGTGGAAGGAGTGTGTCGTGGGAAATCACTATCCACTATGCACTAATCCAATGATTGGCTAGTGTGTGTGGATAAGTGCCCTACTACTATCCATGATCATACATGCATGCTCATGTTGCATGCCAAAGACGGTTTCGACCATCTCCCATCCCGGTGATTCTACATAGTGTTGTGATATGACCGTGCCAACTTATGACGTGATTTTGTCAGCTTTTGAAAACAACAACCTTTAATGTTTTTGGTCCTCCACCGCCCGGAGCTCCCCTTGTAAACTACGAGACTCCACTATCACTGCGACATGTACAACCTCCATTTAATGATGTCTTAATGTTTAATTACCGACACTTCACATGTTTAATGTTGGTTTACTTACCTCCACCCAACCCCATTGAAGTTTTATCATGGAAATCAACGTGTTTTATAGGATAACAAGTTTTATCAGGGAAAAACATTTTACGCAATTTTTATCAGTGAGCAAGGTCTTGAACACCTGAACGTGAAACAAGGTAATTTATGGATCAATAATTTCTAGAGCATTACGTATCATACAAGTGTGTTTTTCTTACAAATTAACTCCAATTTTATGAACCCTTCCATTTGCAATTTTTGTGGTAAGCCTTTTCTCAGAAGGGATATATTCAGAATCTTATGACATCCAAGTTGAAACCGATGCTCTCTAGGTAATTCTTGTATCAAAATTTAACAATGATTTAAAGAGATATGGTCAAGATTCTAAAAAACATTAATGTATTCATTATTACACAGAAACAAAAAAATATCAGCCTCAAGTTGAAACTTTTAAGAGATTTCTCTTTCAAATTTAGAACACTAGCCACACTGATCTCACACTATCCTATTCTCCTACTCTTTTTACCTACCCTGAAGAAAACATCTCGTTCTCAAATTTCTTTTTTATTTAATTATTTTTCGCTTGAAATACTAGATCCGAATTCCATTCCAGATTGCAAGCAAATTACAGCTCATAGTAAAGATTAGAGATGAAGATTTCATTGATATCTGTAATTAGGCCAAGGTAGGATTTTGGTTGATACTATAAGTTTATTGGTACCCAAATATCTCTTGAAATCATCCTTTTCCTCGTTGTATCCGTTTGTGGGTGCCAGAACTGTCTCCAACCTTGTTATGTTCCATATATTGATTCCTCACTTTTTAGAAAAAGTCATTTCGAGATCTCAATTCGAAGAAAACTGGAGCTCAAACTTAGTTCATGACACTGATTGTTTTCCTCGTTTGTATTAAAAAAATTAAGACTATCGTGTTTGAAGCCAAATGAGGTGGTCGGTATAAAGTTGACACAATAATTGTTGAGATTCATTTCTTACTTCAGTCACATAAATGAAGATTTTGGCTGATACCATCAGTTTACTAGTACCCAAATAAGATAATTTTCGAAAATCCTGTGGTAGACAGTTAAAAACACAGTATTTAGACACATCAATTTATGAGACAAGAAAAAAAAGAATTACAAGTGAGATTGTACTCACACTCACGTTATCTGAGTAAAATATAATTACAATTTATAGACTCAAGAAACAATCAACCAATCCCTAAAATTGTGGATCTGGAATCTCTTACGAGCTAAAATTAAACTCTCGTAAAACAACCCAAGAACAAAGTTATAACAAAATTCTAAATTGACAATTATTCTAGAAATTTCGACATTATTCTAACATCCCCCTTTAATGGAGAAATGGATTTTCTACAACACCTAACTTGCTTCTAAAAACTTCAAACTTGATTTTTCCAAGAGGCTTGGTAAATATATCGGCCACATTATCATTTGTGTTACAAAAAATCAAATTAATTTCCTTTAATTCAACCTTCTCTCTCACAAAGTGGTGTTGTAGTTCTATGTGCTTTGATCTTGCATGGTATAATGGATTACGTGCCAATTTGATAACACTTTGATTATCACAATTGATGCCTGATCTGGATTTTATGAGCATAACGAAATGCCTACAGATTATTAATAGGTGATTAACATAAAATAACATAGATACATTAAAACTGGTTTTCTATTCAATAAGGAAATACGCTGAAACTGTAAAATGCAGCGGAAACAAGCTTGCTGGAATGGTGGTGGCTTATCTCTGAGAAGAGATGTGATAGTTGCGCTCATTCGCAAGAAGATGATTACAATGAGGCTCTGAGGGAATTTTTACAATAAACAAGAATGCCAAAAACCCTAGACATCCAAAAACCTAACCCTAGGAGATGAAGCGCCAAAAGTCATGTGGGCCCCGTTTGGGTAAGTTAGTACATCAACTTCCCGGGGTCGTAACTTTTGCATACGATCTTCGTTTTAGGCGTATGATAGCCCGTTGTAAAGGTATCATCGAGGAGATTCATTTTGGGGGAAATAAATAAGGAAATGACATATTTCTCACCGTTTTCTCAAAAAACATCATTTAGCGCCTCAAAACGGCTCCGGAAGTGAACAACTGCTAAAAATAGTAAATTACCAAAATTGCTAGAAAATTGTTTTGAGCTAGTTGGAAAAGGTGGGTGGCCACTGATATCCACCTAGATAAATCCTCCCTCCTTAGGAAGAAATGGTCTACATTGCGTTGATTTCCCCCATCAGATGAGGAAATTTCTGCTGAATTTGACCTCGGGTGAGCCACTTGCCTTGGTGCAGGAGTTGCCCTGCTTTGATGACTCGATAAAGCTAGATCCTTTACTGTCAAGTGCCCTTGATCTGTGTGTCCACAATATGATCATTGGATACCTGTTGTAAGAAGTCGAGGTTGAGCTTTGTTGGTGTCATTTGTTCTGCTACTTCTGAGGTGTCCAATTATGGTGGGAAATAAGGGCAAAGGAGATCCACGTTGAACACTGGGTGTAGGCCAAGGAAAGGAGGAATGTTGAGCTCAAAATAATTATCCCCCATGGCCTTGGTGATGGTTTACATCCCATAACAAAGTGGGCGAAGCTTCCGATCGAGTCCTGTAAGGTGTTCTTTCTACAAGTGCAACCAAACTTTGTCGCCCACCTGAAACTTATGTGGCACCCGATGTTGATCATGGCACTTCTTGTACTTGTCATTGGACTTCTGTAGGATATCCTGAACCTATTGGCGGATGTGTTGGATCCGCTCAATGAATCGGGTGGCTTTGTTAGCTTCAGTTCGAGCAGGAGATGAGTCAGTCGAGGTGACCGCAAGGGGAAGTGCAACATCTATGGGACCAAATGGTTGGAATCCCAACCCCACTTGAAAGGGGTTGTGGTTGGTTGAGCTATGCAGGGCTTGGTTCTAATTATGTTGGACATAGGGAAGGCTCTCATCCCATGTGTGAGGTTTCTTTGAATTATACATGTGAAGGATATGGACAATCATTCGATTTACGACCTCGGTTTGGTCATCTGTCTAGTGGTGGAAGGCTGTGGATTTGGTGAGCTTGGTGTCCAATAGTGACCAGAGGATCAACCAGAATGTGATAATAAATCGACTGTCCCGATCTGAGACAATGGTTTGTGGTATTCCAAAATGTACCCATACTCGTTCAAAGAAGAACTTGGTAGTGGCCTCTGCTGTGATGTTCTTCTTGTAGGCAACCATAATCACCATCTTAGAAAAGCGATCAACAACCACAAAAACACATGCATTTCCCCTCTTGGTGGATGGGAGGCCTGACATGTAGTCCATTGAGATGGATTCCCATGTCCTGTCAGGAGTAGGAAGAGGGGTGTACAAACCATGTTTCTTAGTGGTCGGTTTGCCAATAACGCAGGCAGTGCAGGACCTGATATACTTGCTGACCTCCTGTCAAAGTTTCGGCCAGTAGAAATGTTTCTGTAACATCGTCACTGTCTTTTCGATGCTGAAGTGTCCTGCCACCCGACTGTAGTGGGATTCCTAGATCATCTTCGATCACTCGCTTGATGGAACAAAAATATGGCCCAGATGACACAACAACCCATCCTGAAGGTCGAAATTATCGACAACTGCGTTTGCACCTAACATTTGGTAGGTGGTGGTGAAGTCCGGGTCTGTCTCATAGAGTTGGGGCCATCCAAAGGTCTCATGGTCAGAATATTCTAGCATCGTGGTGAGTGCCGCGACTGGCGGTCTGTTGAGGCAATCAACGCCACAATTGGTGCTTCTTATTTTATACTTGATGTTGAGGTGGAATTTCTACAAGTATGTGGACCACTTTTGATGACAGTCATTCTGCAATTTTCCTTGTGTTTGCATGAACTGCAGTGGCTTATGATTAGTGTGGATGACTATCTCCTTCCCAAGAATGTAATGTCTCCACTGGCGGCAGGCTTGCACAATGGAGTACATTACTTTGTCGTAAGGAGGGTACTTACGGACAACATCTGATAGTGTCTCACTTTGATAGTCCACAGGGTGGTCGTGTTGAGTGAGAATGACGCCCACAACATTTTCTGAAGAATTTGTCTCGATCTCAAAGGGATGTTGCAGGTCTGGTAATGAAAGTACTGGGGTTGAGCACAAGCGCTGCTTCAAATCATTGAACGCTTGTTGTTGGGACCGGCCCCATGCATATTTCACCTTACCACCACCCCTAGTTATTTCTCTGAGGGCCCATGCAATATGGGAGAATCCCAACACGAACCTGCGGTAGAAATTGGCAAGGCCCAAGAAGCTCTAAAGCTTAGTGAGTGTGGTTGGGATTGGCCAGTCACAGATGACTTGGATATTGGATGGATCCACATGTACGCCATGTCGATCAACTATGTAGCCCAGGTAATGGACCCTTTCCATGCCGAAGGAGCATTTTTCCAAGTTGGCATATAGCTTATGCTGCCGCAGGGTGTGCAGAACCTGCTGAATATGCTGCAAGTGTTCGGCCCAAGTCTTGCTGTAAATGAGAATGTCATCCAGATACACCACTACAAAAGTATTGGTGAATGGTCACAGGATATCGTCCATCATCCTCATGAAAGTGGTTGGAGCATTTGTCAAACCAAAGGGCATGACCAACCATTCAAAAAGGCCTTCCTTTGACTTGAAGGCGATCTTCCATACATATGTCTGTTCTATCAGGACCTGGTGGTAGCCAGACTTCAGATCAATATTATTGAAGTATTTTTCCCCCGTGATTTGATCAAGGAGGTCGTCGATTCAGGGAATCGGGTACCGGTTTCTAACTGTGATTTTATTAAGAGCTCAGTAATCAATGCAAAGTCGTCAGGTTCCATCTTTCTTTTGTACTAGTATGATTGGGCTCCCGCAAGGTGATGAGTTGGGACAGATGTGCCCTTTGTGGAGAAATTATTGGATCTGTCGCTTGATCTCCTCATTCTCTAACAAAGAGTGGCGATAGATTGGCCCATTGGGCAGCAATGCGCTGAGGGTCAGATCGATGGGGTGCTTGGCCTGGTAGTGCAGAGGTACCCCGGTAGGTGAGGATAAGATATCCGAGTATTCTTCCATGACCTTATCTACTTGCTTCTACTGTGTGGAGAGGTCGGTCGTAGAGACCTTGGATGTGGTTGTGATATTTTTCTTATTTTGAGAGCGAATCATGAAGAAGACAAAATTCCCCATCTGAGAGATGACCTTCCTTCATTTCTTAGCAGAGATTAAGGAAATAGCACTAGGTGGGACTGTCTCGAGTATCCTATACAATTTTTTGTTCAAAGTAATAATAACACTACGAGGCCTAGACTCATATACAACATGATGTTTCCATAAATAAGGTTGTCCCAAAAGAACATCACAAACTTCGAGAGGAGCAACATCACACAATACCTCGTCTTTGAAGGGCTTGATGTCGTACGACAATCGACACTGTTGACTGGCGTGGAGATCGCTTCCTTGGCGGAGCCATCCAATGGTGTAAGTTTGTGGGTACGACCTTTACTGAGATGAGGTTCTTCTGGCTACCACTATCAACGATGAAGTGCAGCATGGTTCCTTTTACCCACATCTGTGAATGGAAGAGGCACTCACCTTATTCTAGCTCATCTGTTTCACCAGGATGGAGCTTGGTGGTAGCAACGGTGGCACTGGGTTCCGCATCAATAATCTGTCTTCCACTTTCTGGTTCTGGCTCAGAGTTAGAACCCACATCTGATTAAGAGGCTTTCACTTCGGCCACCAACGACTACTTTGAGTGATAGTCAACAGTGTTATTCCAAGGGCTCTTATGGAAGTCGCACCACTTCCCGGTATATTTCTTTGTCTTTCCGGTGTCCTTCTTTGCTTGCAGCTTGGACTTGTTGTCCTGATACTATCCATATTTTATCTGTCCTTTGTTTTGTGGGCTGGGGCCACCCTTTCCTGTATTTTGTTGTGAGGGGTTCCCAGGCCCAAATTGTCGTGTCTTTTGTTTGAGCTTCTGCTCGATTTTGACGGCATATCGGTAGGCCGCGCCCAAGGATGAGATGCCCAGAAATTCCATTTTGGTCTAGATGTATCTATGCAGAGCACCGCGATACTTGAGAACCATATATCGCTCTGAATATTTGATACCTAGCTTGGTGTGAAAGGTATGGAAGATATTTGTGAAATATGGCACTGCTTGGTCTCTTTCTTACTGCAGTGTGGTCCATTTGGTATACAAGTCGTCATAACTTCCGACATGGTAGTATTGTTCCTTAATAGAATCCTTGAAGGATTCCCAGGTGGCCGTGACTGTAAATAATGAGGGTTCCTCTGTTTCCATTTTCTCACATAAAATTTCCCACCAATCTTTGACATGGGGAACGACTTTGAGGAGTGCAAAAGTAATCTTTTCTCTATTCGAAAAGTTATGGACATAAAACTACCCTTCTAGTAGATTCAACCACTTGTCTACAACATCTGCGTCTATCTGACCTTCAAATATAGGAATATAAAAGTTTATTTGTACCTTGAAGGGGGCGACGCCTCTGCTCTAAGAAGATGCATTGCCTGTTGGTAGCTGCCAAAGGATTTGCGTGAAACTATCAATCATCTCGTTCCTTTGTTGCGTGAGGGCTTCCTCAATCAACAGTTTGAAAGAATCTCATGTCCCATCATATTTATTTTCTCCTTCCAAGAGAGGTCTCTTGGGCATGCGAGATATTTTGTCCTCAAGAGAAACAAGCTCGAGACACAACTCTTTGTACTTCGACCTCGTTGGGGACATGCATTAAGACAACAAGGAGCAGACCACTTTGATACCACTGATCCAGATTTTATGAGAAGAACGGAATGACTATAGATTATTAATAGGTTCTTAACACAAAATAACAAAGATACAGTAACACTGGTTTTCTATTCAATAAGGAAATAAGTTGAAACTGTAAAATGCAGCGGAAACAAGCTTGTTGGAATGGTGGCAGCTTATCTCTGAGAAGAGATGTGACGGTTGCGCTCATTCGCAAGAATATGATTACAAGGAGGCTCTGAGGGCCTTTTTACAATAAACAAGAATGCCCAAAACAAGAATGCCCAAAACCCTAGACATCCAAAAACCTAACCCTAGGAGATGAAGCGCCAAAAGTCATGTGGGCCCCGTCTGGGTAAGTTAGTACATCAACTTCCTGGGGTCGTAACTTTTACATACGATCTCCATTTTAGGCGTATGATAGCCCATTGGAAATGTATCGTTGAGGAGATTAATTTTGGGGGAAATATCGAATAAATTTCTATATTTCTCACCGTTTTCCCAAAAAACATCGTTTAGGGCCTCAAAACGGCTCTAGAAGTGAAAAACTGCTAAAAATAGTAAATTACCAAAATTGCCAGAAAACTGTTTTGAGCCAGTTGGAAAAGGTGGGTGGCCACTGATATCCACCTGGATCATTTTTTGTTGGTCTATTTTTCTTCTCTTCAACATCTGCAAGAATTCTTTGCAACCAAATTGCTTCATTGGTAGCACTGGTGAAGGCTTTATACTCAGATTTTGTCGATGACAAAGAAACTGTCAGTTGTTTCTTGCTACTCCATGACACAACCCTCGATCCTATATGAAATTCATAACCTGAGGTAGATCTTCTCTCATCAGGATTTCATGCCCAATCTGAATTAGAAAAACCTGTTAGTTCAACATCAGATTCATTAGTATACATAATATCAAAATTTATTGTTCCTTTCAAGTATCAAAGGAATTTCTTTGCATCTTTTTAGTGGGTTTTAGAAGGCTTAGCCATGAACTGAATAAGGATGTTGACTTAGTATGCTATATATGGTTTGGTAGTGGTGAGGTAGTTCAAACTTCCCACCAACTGAAGATATAATGTACCATCTTCCTCTTTAGTTCCATCATCACTGTATAACTTTGCATTATGTTCTAAGGGAGTTGACATTGATTTACATTCATTCATATGGAACTTTTTAAGAATTTATTTTGTGTATTTTCTTTTTGTAACCAGTGTCTTACTTGGCTTCCTCGTGACTTCAAGTCCTAAACAGTAATGCAATTCATCGAGCTCTTTCATCTCAAATTCTTGAGACAACTGAATTTTAATATCATCGATTAACTTGTGTGCAGTGCCTGCAATAATGAGATCATCCACATATAATTATATTAAAGCAACATTTCCATATTCAACTTTCTTAATATACAGGTATGGATCACTCTTTCTTTTCACAAAGCCTTTCTAATAAACGAATGAATCAATCTTTACATACCATGATCTCGGTGCATGTTTCAAACCATATAAGGATTTCCTTAACTTGTAGACTAGATGCTCCTGTCCCTACTTGACAAACCCTTCAGAATGAACCAAAAAAACCTCTTCCTTTAAATCACCATTTAGAAAATCAGATTTAACATCTAATTGATGTATTTTCCATTTATGTGGTGTAGCTAAGGCAATCAGTATTCTAATTGTATTCAATTTAGCTACTGGTGCAAAAGTATCATCTTAATCACTGCCCTCCTTTTGTGAATATCCTTTTGCAACTAATCTAGCCTTATATTTATCAATGCTACCATCTTCTTTAAATTTAGATTTGTACAACCATTTGCTTCCAATAGGGACTTTATTTTTTGGAATTTCTACTAATTCCCATGTGTTATTTTTCATAAGAGAGTTATATTCTTCATTCATAGCATTTCTCCACTCTTCATGTTCTTTAGCCTGTTCATAGTTTACAATTTCTACAACATTCATTACATGTGACCTCAATGCATAACCTTTAAACCTTATAGGTGGTTGATTTTTTCGTGATTACCTCCTTGGTACTTCATTTCTTTCATCTCTTATGTTGCTCTGTGGTGACTCTTCTCCACTTGATGTATCATAACTACTTGAAGTGTCCATACTGCTTTCATTTCGTTTTTGAACCTGTACCTATTCATGTTCGTGTTTAACCATTGCATCTATTTTGAGATGATCATAATTATCATTATAAATATGCCAAGCATCAACACCATTCATTGTATCACCTTTATCTGCATTCTCGTGAAACACCACATCTCTACTTGCAAACAATTTATTTGAACTGAGATCAAACAATTTGTATGTTTTTTTATCAGTACAATACCCAATAAAAACAAACTTGATTGTTTTTTCATCAAGTTTTCTTCTCTCATCCTTAGGAATATATGCAAAGGCAGTGGATCCAAACACTCTTAAGTGACTAACATCAGGTTTATAACCATGAAAAACCTCAAAAGTAGTTTGAAAATCTAATTTCTTAGTTGGACTTCGATTCTTTAAATAAACAACAATATTAATGGCTTCTTCCCAAAAACTATTAGAAATATTTTTACCTTGAAGCATACTGCAAGCACACTCCACCAGTGTTTTGTTCCTTCTCTCAGCGACACTATTTTGTTGAGGTGTATGAGGTACTATAAATTGTTGTTGGATCCAATTAAATTTACAGTAACTTTTAAATTCTCTTGATGTATATTCACCACCCTGATCGGCTCTGAGAATTGTAATACATTTTCCTGTCTATTTTTCAGCCATAGTTCTGAATTCTTTAAAATTCTCAAATACATCACTTTTTCTCCTTATGAAAAAGACCCAAGTATATATAGAACTATCATCAACAAAAATAAGAAAGTATGAAGCACCATCAAGTGACCTAGTTTGCATAGGTCCGCATACATCAATATGAATTAATTCAAGTATATTAGTTTGTCTTTTCTCTGTATGTATGGGAAACTCCTCTCTATGTTGCTTACCAAGTGCACATGCTTCACATTCAAAATGACCATTTTTCATAACATGAAGACTTTCAACCATTGTTTTTCTTTGTAGTAACATCAAATCATTGTAATTGAGGTGCCCATACCTATGATGCCATAATTCTTCAATTGACATTGTTGTAGATGTCAATGCTTGTTTTTTGTTTAAAGTCACATCTAGCTTATACAAACCTCCAGTTCGTACCTATGGAAACAATCATGTAGTGATCTTGGATATCTTTTACAACACACCTTAACTTACCAAATTCCACTTTTAAATCATTATCAGTGATAGTAGAAACATATATTAAGTTCTTTTTTATGCCAAGAACATACATCACATTGTGAATTTGTCTCAATTGTCCATCAGGTAAGTTCACACTTATTACTCCATATCCTTGAACTTTATGTGACCTATTATCTTCTAAATAAATGTTTATTCCATCAATGTTCTCATGATATTCATCATACCATTCTCTATTACAAGACATGAGTTGCTGCACCAGAATCAATGAACCATGCATTCTCATCATCAATTTCAGTAGACAATGCAGCTTCAGAAATAAACAACTTAAGATTTTTAAATCCATCATTGACTGAAGTGTCTTTATGCACAAAATTTCCATTATTCCTTTTATATCTTTGAGTACAATCTTTAGCAAGATGTACGAGTTTGCCACAATATTCATGTTCAACGTTTATTTTAACATAAGAATGAGAATGTGTCATACCTTTGTGCTTTTCTTGAAACTTGCTTATGTTCTTGTCCCATGGTTTACCTCTATATGATCGTGTTCCTCTTGCAATCAATACCAAATATGAGCCACTTGAGTCCAAATCATAATTCTTCATTCTCTCTTCCACTTGAAGAAGAATTCCAGCCAATTCATCAAAAGTAGGGGGCTTTGGTCTAACATAGAGTGTTCAAATAAAGGCTTTATAATCTTGCACTAAACCTTTTAAAGTGATAGTTACTAAATCACTATTGAAAACATTTTCACCAATATCACCCAACTTATCACTTCAATCTTAAATGCAAGATACAAAATTACTTATGCTTTCATTGGCTTCTATTTTGATAAATAAAAGCTTAGTTTTTAATAATAAAATCTAGTTTGCATTAGAGGTTTCATACAAACCTTTGAGAACTTCCCACGTCTCTTTGAAAGTTTTACAATCTTGGATGTGAGGAATTATGTTTTCCTTTACAAGATTTCTGGTTTATCCCAATCTAGAATTGAGGCAGCAACAACAGTGAGTTTGGACTCATCTCCTTTCACAATAGTCCACAGACTAATGCTTCTAAAATTGTTCTCAGCTTAAATTTTCAGTTAACATAGTTTTCACCATGATTTGTTTAGGTACGAATATGCTAGAGGATTTGACATTGTGAATACAATTAAGTCCCACAACTTCTTTACAAATTATAAAAAATTTGATTTATCTTCACAATTTCTAGAAGTTGGACAACAATTTGCAAGAATTAATTTCTGCAACAACCAGAGATTTAATTACCTTGTCCTTTAGGCAGAACACCTCCAGATGGTGATCTCTTTCATCACAGTGAGTTCGGCCCTTCTTACTTCCACTGTGATTTCTTTCACAGTGGTTCAATCCACCAACCCTCTGCACACTTTCACACAGTTGAGCCAAAAAAATACTGATGGAGAAGACGTGTCTGCGCTCTGGCGACTCTTCTCTGACAACGGTTTGTTCCAATTCCTCTGCGTCATCGCCTCCTTATAACACTCCACGCTCCTGCTGTAGACAGTGGTTCACTCGACGGCTTACACACTCAAGCACAGTTTAATACTCTCTTCCACGTACGAGAATGTTGTCTTCCTCTGCGCTCTGCATACCAAGTTAAAAACACAGTATTTAGACACAACAATTTATGAGACAAGAAAAAACAACATTACAAGAGAGACTGTGCTCATGCTCGCGTTATCTGAGTAAAATATAATTACAATTTATAGAATCAAGAAATAATCAACCAATCCCTAAAATTGTGGATCTGGAGTCTCTTACAAGCTAAAATTAAAATTAAACTCTGGTAAAACAACCCAGGAACAAAGTTCTAACATCATTCTAAATTGACAATTATTCTAGAAATTTTGACATTATTCTAACCTCTATCTGGCCTGGCTTATGTCCCAATGCCACAAATTATGCATGCCCTTCACTTCACTCAGTTGTATCCAAGTGGCAGATGGCCACTCCATCATTTATTTTCTCAATCTTCTCCTTCTGGTTGGAGCTGGGGTTTGATTTGAAGTTGCCCAATAACATGAGTATTTAATAAATAATATT
>ML814259.1:168246-190716 GCA_009831015.1 Picea engelmannii | reverse complement strand
TGCAGTACAACCTCCGGCTCAGGTGCAACCAATTGTTGAACAAAAGACCCGATACAGATCCTATTGTGTTGGATGATGTTGATCCAACTTCAGATTGGGTAGTAGAGACTCACCCACCAGAGTTTGATGATGACCATGATTTGCAGATGGAGTTAGTAGGGCAGTCTCAGATGGATGCAGATCCTCTATTAGGGCCTCGCGGTTTGATTCCAGTGTCAGACATGGTAGGCCCTAGTGGAACTGCAGGCAGTCGTATACCTCGTTTGCCTCGTCGTGGTCATACTACTACAGCTAGTGCAGCTTCAAAGTGTGTAGTCACAAATGTCCCTGATGCTGATGAGTCTGAGGCCGAGTCCGAGTCTGAGTCCGAGTCCGAGTCAGATGATGATGTCGAGGGCGAGGATGCCCATGCCATTTCTACTTCTAGCAGTAGTGATGATTGATTGTTGATCATGTTGATCAATGAGATAGTGACTTGTAGTTTTGACTCTTGAGACTATTTTGACTCTTGCTACTATGTGTTTTGTTGTTGTGGTCTATAGAGGATCGAGGCCATTTTGACTCTAGAGCCTCCTTGATTATGTATTTATGTTCCAATCTCTAGATATGTATTGCACTTGGTGCCATTTTGATATATTCATGAGCATACTTTGGATATTTTGYCTCTAATTGTCTCTAATGCTTTGGAAACAAGATTCAAAATCTTTCGGATCTCTAGATATGTATTGCACTTGCTGCCATTTTGATATATTCATGAGCATACTTTGGATATTTTGTCTCTAATTGTCTCTAATGCTTTGGAAACATGATTTAAAATCTTTCGGATCTCTAGATATGCATTGCACTTGGTGCCATTTTGATATATTCATGAGCATACTTTGGATATTTTGTCTCTAATTGTCTCTAATGTTTTGGAAACATGATTTAAAATCTTAAAAATATATTTTTTCGTTAAAATTTAAATATTTTATGTATTTTAAAAAAAAAACGGTTCATTGAAATGGGTTCGACGGTTAATTGCCAGTTCCGGTTCAGGTTGGACCCTTGACCGATTCCGGTACTGATTTCGGTTTTTAAAACATTGCTCCTTAATTGATCAAAACAGAGCCTTTTCATTAATAATGGCTAGCATGGGCATCTGCAAACAATCATCCATTGTTAAAGGATGTTGAACAAACATTAGGGTTTCCAAAAGTATTGGATGCGTGACCTTACGTGGGTCTTTTTAAGCCTTCGACTCGAGCAATGGAGAAGAGAGAATGCATTTTTTCCATCATTAACCTGAAATATGGTTCTGACAAAATCGAGAGGGTGGAGAGCAAGGACAGTGGTGAATCCAACGACTGCCCCTGTAGACTTCAGATTTCCATTTTGAAATAAACTAAACCATAGATACCTTGGGAACTTGGAGATAGGATTCATGTCGATTGGAAACCGACTGCTGATGAAAACCGCCAAAATCATGTCCCTTTGAAGCAAAATCACTTGGATATGAAACAACTAAAAGCATGTAGTTGCGGTCCCAGAATTATTTACTAGCATTCTTGATCAAGAGGATCCTCACACAAGGAATAATAAACGAGAAGGAACCCAGCGTGAGGAACCTTGACTTCGGACCTTTGGGCTTCCTGTGGTAATATGGAAATAAAAACAATTTCGCTCAGAACAACAACGTTGAGAAGGAGCAATGACTACACGGAACAGTGACCAAGTAATGTCAGCGCTTGATTAAATATCGCACTCCTTTCAATAGCCGAGAAGCCCACTCTCGTCGATCTACATGTGATATGGATGGTTGGGTTGATGACTTGGCTGAAACTTTTACTATATACCCTGACACACCAGACTCCATTTGCAATATTACAAACTGAAACACTCAAGGAATCCTATAGCATTCAACCACCTCTGAAGAGCTCCACCGAAATCATGAAACCTTCCATTAACAAAAAACTGCAACATGCTGATATCTAGGAGATGAAGATGCACATAGGTGAAATTTTCCATTCCCAATGTCAATATCAACCATATGATGAACAACTGGATGATGTGCAGCTTCAGATTTTTTACCCGACACATTGTGAACGAACACTCGATCTGTGGCTCCTTTGGCACCTTATGTGGTCGCTCTTCTGTGACTTGGCGTTAAGTATTTCACATTTGGTGAATTAGATCTTGGTACTTGGCATATGAAGAAACTTTAATCAATTGGTCTCCAGCGCTCAGTTGTATACTTGGAGATTGGATTCAAATAGTCACGAAACCAATATTTTCGTTACCAAAATAAACAATAATTTTAAATAAAAATTATAATTAAAACCATTTATAATAATATAAATGATTCCAATATAATAATTTTTATAAACAAGGTCAATGGGTACCTTTAACTTATTGTAAAGAAAGAATACATAGATAAATAATGCCAAATGAAGGTTTGAAAAGACGACACACTTGGTATTTTAAAACACAATCAAATAGACCAAGTAACTTAAAACCAAGGAAAGCTATGCTATCTAAACAGATTGATACTTCCAGATGAATGATAACTCAAAATTGAAGGCTATGACGTGGCGGTAAATTTGGAAGATTTTGACAAAATTAAGATTCGGAAATGAAAGTTTTATGCAGGATGACACAAGAACTTAAATCTAACAAAGCTGGAAAATTTTTGGCAAGGGACAAATTTTTTGACAATGTCAATTTTTGTTGTCACACATCCCATTCCTAGCTTTGAAGGATATTTTGTGTCTAGGGAAACCAAATAGTACTGAGTGCAAAGGGGAAAGAAATAAATTACATATATCATAAATGACATCGATCATGTAGGCCGACATATAAAAACAATGTTTATTCATACAGGGGAGATTATTCGCGTGCAAAACATATGTTGAAAACTAGGATGTCTACCTAGTTGAATATATGTCACATCCTAAGAATGGTGTGTGCCAAAGGTAGCCAATAAGTTTGAAAAAAATGCGTGCTCTCTGCTTCTCCATATAGGTGACAAATCAGGGCTACTAGCAACTTGTAGGGAGTTTTGAGACTATGGGTAGGAACTAATTTATGGTTTTGTTTGAGGGTTTCATCTTCGTCTATCCACCAATTATTCATATGCTTCACTTGTCATTTCCTTTCTTGGGAAAAGACTTTTAAGAATTGTTTGTTTAAAGAGCATGTGGGAGTGGGAGGATGATATCTGGAGCCAATGTCTTCAGGTCTAAGAGACACTACCCGCTTCCCTTGTTTGCTCATGATGTTTTTTGTAATGACATCAAATTGTCTGAGGCACCATTGTGTTGCCTCATTGTATGAGAAAAGTTGTGGCAGGGAAGATACTAGATGGATACCGCTTCTTAGGATATTCTGGTATACTTCCAAATTCTCATCATTTGCGGGGAAATATGTAGGATTAAAGATCCTGTAGATTTCTTCATAACCGGGGAAATGGTCTTCTCTAATGTGATGATAAGTGTTAATCATTAAAGTTTCAACTGGTCGAGATGATGGTTCAGGCCCTATAACACTCTAGAAGTACATCGAGCCCTTTGGCCTTTTGGGGTTTTGGATTTCCATGATGGATTACCAAATTGTCTTGTAATAACACATTAAAATGAGTATGATCTTAATTAAACAGAGCACATTAACTGTAAGAGTAAAATGATGATCAAATGACAAAAATGGGTTACCCGTAATCAAGCGATTGCAGTAACACTATAGTTGAACTCAGTAAAAATAGGAATGAAGACAAAAAAGATGCTTCACAAACTTACGACGTAATATGTGTCTGAATATGGGAGTTTTTATATTGCATAACACATATCAAACTAGCACAATGGTGTCATAGCTCGGGTGTGTATGTGAATCTTACTAGATCCAGTCTTAACTTCTGTTGTTAATGCCGATTATCTATGTCATTAATGCTCATTAAGGATAATGGATGCCCGGATTCATGCACCGAAGTTCACGCCAGGTTGAGCTTAAAATAATACCATTATCAAAGTCACGCATTCGGAGAGGGAGGGATCACAGACTGATTCAAGCTCCAAAGAGAAGGGTATCAAAATCATATTCTTTTATATTTAAAAAAACATTTTGACCTGGGATGACAAACGATAGGCAGTGTTGAGGGAGGAGGTGGGCCCATCAGGGTCTTGGCATTGGAGGTAGTTAGGATGAGTGCTAAGCATATTTCTTATAACACTTCATAACACAACCATCATAGATTTAAAGGATGAGGAGATGTTAGAAATATGACGAACATGGTATTGAAAGAATATTGTTTAAGCTTGGGGGAAAGTGTGGGACATGCATGAGGAAAGGTTCGAGAAGCTATTAGAGTTTTAGCTTTGGAGTTTGAGAGGATGGGGCACGAGCTAGACTATTATGAGAATGGAATTAAAGGAATATTTCTTCGATGTGTTAAGAACCCAATATTGAATACAAAAGCACCACAACAAATATAGAAGAACAATATAGAGAATCTCCTTTATTACCATCAAACCCTTGAGGTAGGGCAACACCATACAATGGATTCTATTATGGAAGGGATCCTCTCATGTTCACTTGCCTCTTCGAGGGGGCATCCTCCTATTGAGCTACCGCTCCAAATACAATACTTCTCTTCCTGTCTCATTACATTGTAAGAACCTGAATAGATCTACAAATATAATCACCAAAAATACTGAATACACAATAGATCCACAAAGCAAAATAGAAGAAACCACACTTTATTATTACCAAACCCTAAAAAACTGCTGAACTTGAAATGCTCATAACTTCACTTCCTGGACTCCGTTTTGGCTGATTTTTTTTTTGAAATTGGGTGAAATTGTGAGACGAACTCAGATCTGTAATTTATTTGGGCAAATTCGGCCTCCAAATGCTATAGAAATAAAAACAAATCGCGTCGCCGTCCGTAGAAAAAACCCTGAAAAATTGCAGATTTTAAAATCTCAATATCTTGACCTTCTGGACTCCGTTTCGGACGATTTTTTTTTTTTAACTTAGGTGTTTTTCTGAGAGGAACTCAGATATACAACCCTTTTCTGCAAATTTTTCACAGAAATATACTGAAAATGTCTGAAATGTCGCGGCCCTCTTTTTTCTTCTCAAAAAAAAAAAAAAAAAAAATCTGCAAAAATAAAAAATAGTTGCCCACAACTCCGGCCAAGGAAAGTGCTCTAATACCACTGTTAAGAACCCAATATTGAATACAAAATCACCACAACAAATATAGAAGAACAATATAGAGAATCTCCTTTATTACCATCAAACCCTTGAGGTAGGGCAACAACATACAATGGATCCTATTATGGAAGGGATCCTCTCCTGTTCACTTGCCTCTTCGAGGGGGCATCCTCCTATTGAGCTACCGCTCCAAATACAATACTTCTCTTCCTGTCTCATTACATTGCTTGAACCCCTTTATATAGTGCTACCATCACCTAAGGACATTCTAGAGGAGAAATCTTCTAGAAGTAGAACCTTCTAAGAAGTCCTCTTACATTTATTATATCTAACTACCATAGTGGGCCTTATTTAATAATATAGTGGACCTAGTCCACCTTACATTGAATGACCTCCACTATTATCACTATGGGCCGTTTGCCCCCCCCCCACTACCTCTCTAGCTACCTTACACGATGCCTTAGAAAAGGTGACGACTCCCAAAAGAAATAAAGGAAAATTATTCAAGATTGATAAATCGAGAAGTCGAGGGTCCAATCTTAGGATTCCATTTGGGGAGGCGGTAGTTTGACAGGTCGTACTGAATTGGGGAGATGAGATAGGTTTGGATTGAATCTAATAATACACAAGGTGCCACAAAGGGATTGTAGTGGATGCGTCAGAGTTATCAGAGTGTGATGATCGAAGTTATGGTTGATGTGTGGATTGAAAAACTCTGATGAACATTATCCCGAATAAATTATGAATTAATATTGTATTTCCTTAGCCAAGTAGGAATGTATGCCTTGTAGGGGAGAAATTAGATGCAGAAGGAAAACAAAGACAAGGGACCCATAAAAGGTAAAATGTGGGTTGTTGTGGGAGGCAAGCCACAACACAACCTATTGTTAAAAATCTTATAGGCACCAACCTACTGGACACACCAATCTCCTCAATTGATCACCAATTCAACAAGATATTATGTAGCCACCAACCTACTTGAGACCCCAATCTCTTCAGTTGAGCACCAATTGAACAAGATATTTTGTAATCACAAACCTTCTAGAGACACCAATCTCCTCAGTTGAGCACCCACTCAGTAAGACCCATATAGACACCAATATAATATCTCCATACATAAAGTGCTTCTGACTTCAGCTGTATTATTCATTACTCATGCATTTCACAACATCATCATACCCCTAATTTTCATGTTCCAACACCTCTCTTTGCTTCATACTCTAGACATATCTTCAAACTCTAATCAAATTTATCCTTCATTCCATAGAGAAATTCATAACATTATTCCAAGAATATAATTCCATACTTCAGTACCACAACCTCAAAACAACCTCAAAACAATGCATTTTATAGCATCATAGACCTCAATCCTTCATAACACATCCTTAAAACTGGAAAAACTCCTCTTGAACAGCTTTAGACCCAAAAAGTACACATCATATCATCTTGAACAACTTATATATCTTATGCACACCTCATAATTGGTATTCTAGCTTAGATATTCTTCAAATGTGCACATCTATCATGTATTTATAGTGTTTACACGCTTACTTTTAGGGGCGACCTATAAAAACTAGTTGGGTTGACCTGAATTTTCTTACCACATTTCTTTTCAGAAAAATTCATATATATTAATTCCTAAGGAGTTATATGGAGTCCCATATACCTTTACAAAATGATCATAATACAATTTCCAACCATATAACGTATGATCCCATTTTTTCTAGGTAATTAGAGTAAAAATGCCTTCAAGGATAGGGAATCAAAATTGAGCATAAAAAATAGAAAAACAATATTTCCAACAATATCCATTTTGCAAACTTTATCTTATACATTTGTAGTCTTCTCGTATCTTTGACATCAATGAAAACGATATTTGCAACACTTGAATACTATAAATTATATCATGGGATGTTTGAAATATGTATTAAAGTCCATATGACCGTGACCCTCAATTATGTGAAATAGTAAAACGACTCCCTTAACTTAAGGGAACATATTTCTGTCTCCATAGTCTATCCCATATTTCCTTAGGATTCTTATTCCAACACCACCATATTTTGATAGCTAGTACCTTATTGAGAGTTTGGGGGTCTCTTAATCCCGAGCGTCTAGCTAGTTTGTGTTTACATAGCTCCTTCTAGTTGACCAAGGTCCATTTACTTCCCATTTTAGTTCCCTTCCATAGGAAATTTCATTGGAAGCCCTTAATATCATTGGGAACCGAGCTGGGGGAAGTCATAGTTGAGAAGATGTTGAAGGGAATCACTTGTAGAATAGATTTGAGGAGGACAAGATGACTGGATAGATTTAGGGTTCTAAAGGTCCAAGAGCCAAGTATTTTCTATAGGGGTGTGAGAAGACCTTATGAGGAGATATTATGGAGAGAATTGTCTATGAGGGGCACCTCCAGGTCATTGGATGGAAGGGATCCTCTTATGAAGCCTAGAATGAAAATGATGAAATATTTTATAGCATGAGGAGTGTTGAAAAATAATATTTGAGATTTCTCCTGGTTAATGGAGGTGCCTGAAGCTGCACTAAAGTCATTGATTATTTCCTAAATTTTCCTTGCCTCCCGATAGGTAGGGGAGCCCATCATCATAGTGTGATCCATGGATTTACTATGGGAGAATGAAGGGTAAAGACCATGAAGGGGAATACCTTGAAGATATCCCTCCACAATAACTGGTTTGATGTAATGACTAGTCCCTTATGCCATAATGATGAATAGGATGGGAGAGAGTGGGTCCCCTTTATGTATTCCTAAGGAGGGAAAAAAAGTTCCAGAGGTAATACAATTGATCATGATGGAAAATAAATCTAATAAGGTGATATTGAGGATATAGCTAACCCAAGTCGAATGGAAGCCAAAGGGATATAAGAGGGATATCATGTATTGCCAATTAAGTGCATCGAATGTGTTGGATAGATATAGTTTATAATCATTCCAAGGTTGCCAATTATTTTTAGGGAATGACTTACTTCATGGGCCATAAATATATTATCCATGATATGTCATCCTTCTACATAACCATATTTCTCAGGAGAAATAATATGAGGGAGAATAAGTTTAAGTCTGATGGATATTACACTTACAATATGAGAAAACACACCAATGAGGAAACACTCACGAAATATATTATTCAATGAAGGCAAATTACAACATTAGATAGGAACTGCTTCTACTTAGGTGATTACAACAAATCACTGAAAACTAGGATCTACAATAAATACTGGTAGATTTAATCTACGCAACTATCTCTTGTTCCATTATTTCCAAGTCTCCCCCTTAATGGAGAATGGATTGACTTCTACACCTAACATCTCCCTAAACATCTCAAACTTAATCTTTCCAAGAGGCTTGGTGAAAATATCAACAGTATTTTCACAAGTATTACAATACATAAGATCTATTTCATTGGACTGCAACTTTTCTCTAACAAAATGAAACTGAGTATCAACATGCTTTGTATTTGCATGATAAATCGGAATATTTGCCATCTTGATTGAACTTTGATTATCACATTTGATCATTGTAGTTTCCTTTTGTTCTTATCCAACATCTTGAAGAAGTCTTCCCAACCAAACACCTTCACAAGTTGTTGCACACACGACTTTATATTCTGCTTCAGTAGAAGACAAAGATACAATATGTTGCTTTTTACTGCTCCATGAAACAACCCCGGATCCAATGGAAATTGCATATCTAGTGGCTGATATTCAATCATCCGGATTGCCATCCCAATCAGAATATGAGTAACCTGTCAAATCAACATCATATACATTAGTATATTTAATACCATAATCAAGTGTTCCTTTTAGATACATGAGTACCACCTTTGCTGCATTCCAATGGATTTCTATAGGTTTCTCCATAAAATGACTTAACACACTCAGAGAATATGCAATATCAGGTCTGGTTGTGGTGAGATAATTCAAACTACCCACCATCTGTCTATACATAGTGGCATTTACTTCCTTCGAACCATCATCACAATAAAGCTTCACATTATACTGCATGGGAACAATAGAAGATTTACACTAATCCATTTTAAATATATTAAGTACTTCTTTGACATACTTACTCTGACAAAAAAAAGTTTGGCCTACATTTCTCCAAACTTCAAGACCTAGGTAGTAATGTAACTCACCAAGATCTTTCATTTCAAAAACTTATGACAATTGCTCCTTGATTTCATCAATTAATTTCCCTACATTTCTTGTAATTATTGAATCATCAACATATAAGGAAATCAATACTATATACCCCTATTGATCAAATTTGGTATAAATATTTGGATCACTCTTGCTCCTCATAAAACCATGTTGAAGAAATAAAGAGTTTATCTTCTCATACCATGACCTAGGTGCCTGTTTTAGTCCATATAATGCTTTCTTTAACTTGCACACTAAGTGTTCTTGCCCATGTTCCACAAACCCTTCAGGTTGAGTAAGGTAAACCTCCTCCTTTAACTCACCATTCAAAAATGCATATTTAACATATAACTGGTGTAGCTTCCAATGGTACTTTGTAGTTAAAGCAATTAGCAATCTCATAGTATTCAATTTAGCTACTGGTGCAAATGCTTTAGCGTAATCAATACCTTATGTTTGTGAATACCCCTTTGTCACCAGTCCAACCTTATATTTATCTATACTACCATCTTATTTAAACTTGGGTTTGTATATCCATTTGCATCCAATGGGATTTTTATGTTTAGGCAATTTAGTCAATTCCCAAGTATTATTTTTCATTATAGATTCATATTCTTCCTCCATGGCATTTCGCCATTCATCATGTTCATTAGATTCATCAAAACTCATGGGTTCTTTGACATTTGAAATGTTACTCATTAGGGAATAGTCTATATAACTCTCAGGGAGTCGAAGCTCTCACGAAGATATTATCAACTAATTATCTTCCTCCCCACTTTGTGAAGATCTATCTTCGCCTCTAGGTGAACTATGATTGCTTGAAGTGTCTATATCACTGAGTCCTTCTTGCTGCTATTGTTTCTGCGGTTATGGTTGCTGTTGTGGTGGCCTTTGTGGTGACTATTGTTGTTGCTTGTCCTCTTTAAATCCTTCATCAAGAAGTCTATGTCATTCCTCATGACTTTTGTCATCATGATTTCCTACATCCTACTCATGGAAACGTACATCTCTACTTGCAAATACTTTGTGAGTAGAAGGATCAAACAATTTGTATTCTTTGAATTCAAAACAATACCCTATGAAAATACATTTAATGGATTTAGCATCGATTTTCTTCCTATTCGCCTTTGGAATATGTGCAAAATCCTTACACCCAAATACTTTCAAATTATGAATTGTATGTTTGGAACCATACAAGGCTTCAAAATGAGTAATATTATCAAGAAACCTTGTTGGACTTATGTTTTTTAAGTAAACTATAGTATTTATGGCTTAAGCCAAAATGTATTCGAGAAATTCTTACCTTTCATCATACTGTGTGCACACTCTACCAAAGTTATGTTTTTCTTTTCAACCACTCCATTCTGTTGTGGAGTGTGGGGTACTGTAAATTGTTGTACTATTCCAAGATCTTTGCAATATTTGATGAAGTATCGTGATTTATATTCTCCCCCTTGATCTGAATGGAGGATTTTGATGGATTTTCCTATGTTCTTTTCCACCATGGTTCTGAATTCCTTAAAGTACTCGAAAACATCACTTTTTCTTATAAGAAAATAAACCCATGTGTATCTCGTGCAATCATCAATAAATAACATAAAGTAAAATGCACCTCTTAAAGACCTAGTTTGCATAGGCCCGCAAACATCAGTATGCACAAGATCTAACACATCTCTCTTTTTCCTATTAGGATTAGAGGGGCATTCATCTCTATGCATCTTTCCTAATGCACATCCATCACATGCAACATTCTGATTCTTTAACATCGGAATTCCTTCAACCATATTATTTTTCTGTAATAATAATAAATCGGGATGATTGATGTGGCCATACCTTTTATGCCAAAGAATATATTTTGGCATATTTGCAAAAGTTAGTGCATGATGTTCTTTGCTGGTAACATCAAGCTTGTACGGTTCTCCTACTCTGACTCTCGTTGCAACAATTTTGTATTGGTCCAGCAGATCCTTCACTATGCAGTAATTCTTGAACAATTCAACCTTCAAGTTCTGATTTGTAATGGTGGACACATAGATCAAATTTTTCTTTATCCCTAGAATATACATCACATTATGAGTGTGACGAACAGTACCATTCGACAATGTCATAGGAATGTCTCTGTATCCCTTGATCTAATGAGTGTTGTCATCTCCAAGATATATGTTGGCTCCATTATGTGTTTGCTTAAAATTAGCATACCCCTTCTTATTACATGTCAAATGTATTGATGCTTTGGAATCCACAAACTAGGCATCAATATCATCTGTTTTAGCAGATAAAGCAGCGTTAGACACAAATAGTCTAATATCCCTTGAATTAAAATTCGGGGGTTCATAAATATCATCAGTAACATTAAACAATCTGAGATCATGATTTGAAGATTCGTTTGCATAATGACCTGCATGATTTCTAGGTTTATTCCTAGCCTCGTCACTCTTCTTCTTATGACGGTCTTTAATAAGATGTCCAGGTCGACCACAATAAAAACAACTCTTTGACTCATTCCTGTTAGATTGCATACCTTGATTCCGTTTTGGAGATTGTCTTCTTTGCGATGAGCTGCCTCTCTACAATAAACTGCATCCTCTACCTCTTTCTCCTGATCTCCCTTTCATGGATTTCTTATTTGACCACAGTGCCAAATCTTAATTCTGATGCCTCAAGTTCCCGTGCCTCTCTTCCTCTTGCAACAATATACTTGTCAATTCTTGAAAAGTAGCAAGTTTCTCCCTTGCTGCGAGACCTGTTATGAACATCTGGTAATCTTCTAGCATACCATTTAAGGTAATGATGACAATATCAGTGCTAGAAATTATTTCTCCTATGTTTCCTAGCTTGTCTTTCACCTCTTTAATGTGACCCAAAAATGAACTAGTAGATTAATTTCCATCCATCTTAATTCCTAGCAATTTAGTTTTCAATAATAGAATACAATTTGTGTTGCTAGCTTCATACAAGGCTTTAAGCATTGTCCACATTTCAGCAGAAGTTTTAGCTTCTCTAATATGTGGAATTATGTTATTTTTAACAGGCATACTCAACCATAACTTGGCCTTTTTTTCACGCTTATCCTTGTCTTGGATCTTTGTTGCTTTCGCACCAATAGCCGCATCAGGTTTCGCTTCATCTCCTTTCGCAATAGTCCAGACACCGTAGCCCTCCATCAGGGTCATATTGAATTTCCAGTTAATGAAATTCAAGCCATCTAATTTATTGGCTTCATTGAGGTAGGTGTCTACTATTAGATTCACCATCTCTACAAATTTTTGCTCGTCTAATCACACAATGGATCCTTGTATCAGCAAACACACTTCAATCCTGAAGGTGATGAATCACCAAGAATATGCAACTTTTGTCAATTTCCTCCTTTTGTTGAGCAGTCTGTCACTCTTCCTTTGGATCCTCCAATTCGTCTCTACCTAGGCTCTGATCTTAAAGGAAAAATGAGAAACACTTAGATCTGCTAATAAACCTGGTCAGAAATCGGTTCCATAAATATATGAAATCGTGAATATTTCTCCCTTGTGCTAATCAGAGAAGCTTCGACTATTTTGTTTTGGGAAGCATGAGTTTGTGGGAAAAGAGCCCCAATTTTTGGAGCGTAAACTGTTCAACCCACATGCAGTGAGTTTTGAGGAGGAGAAACCCATGCATTGGAGGATAAACCCACGTGCAGTGAGTTGTGGAAGGAAGATTGAAGTTCTTGAAGTGTATGGGTTGAGGGAGGTCATGGAGATACCGTGAGGACAAATCCACCATTCTCAACACGCTGCAAGGGAAAAGAGAGGTCGCGTGAGACCGAGGTCATATGCTAGAAAGGTGCGCAGAATAAAGAGATTAACTTGTTATAAGGTATGGTTATGGTTTGAATTGAAATCTGGGTGTGTAGATGATATAGTGGTGGGTTAAATTGAAGTTCATGGCATATTCCATGAGTCGAGGTCGCATACAAACAGGCTATAGCCATTAGCACTTAACCATATGTTATATGCTTTAAATATATTTTTCAATATATTTTTTCTTACAATATGAGAAAACACACCAATGAGGCAATGCTCACAAACTCTATTATTCAATGAAGGCAGATTACATCATTATATAGGAACTGGTTCTACTTAGGCGATTGCAACAAATAACTGAAAACTAGGATGTATAATAAATACTGGTAGAGTTAATCTACACAACTATCTCTTGCTACATTATTTCCAAGTATTACCTTGGTAAGAATTTTGTATATGACATTATAAAGAGATATCGACCAAAAATGCTTTGGGTGTGTGACCCTTTCCTCCTTTGGAACAAGTGTGACAAAGGTAGCATTAAAATATTAAAGGACTTGTCTTGATCTCTTGGACTCTTTCATGATCTTCCACACTTGCTCCCTAACTAGGAGTTTTTCTGACTGACATTTCATTGATTGTTGACTCGAATTCCTCTATTGTGAAGGGACACATAAGGGCCTCATTAAATTCCCAAGAAATTAAAGAAGGGATATGTCAAGTTATTTTTCCAATTACTTCTGATTGATTAGGCTGCAGCTCTTGGAGGAGGTTTTCATAATAACTAGCCATTTCCTATTCTATGTCTGAATGAGAGGTTAAGGTGTGGCCATTAGAATCTTCTAGGTTCATAATTTTATTAATGTGTCTTTGTTGGATCATGGATCAGTGGAACAATTTGGTGTTCTTCTCTCCTTCTTTCAACCATTATACCCTATATTTTTGTCACCATAAAATTTCTTCTTGAGTGTATCTTTCTGTCAGTTGTTATTTGACCGTTGCTTCCTCTTCCTGCAATTCTCATGTGTAACCTTCGGTGATGATTTATTGATGAATGTTTCTCATTCGTTTCTCTAGATTTTGATATTAAAAGATGTTCCTAAAAGTATTCCTTTACCATAGTTTCAGGTCTCTTGAATTTTTTCATCTTTTGTTTGAAGTGGTACATCAGTGATTCGTGTGATATGGCTGTGTATTTCCACCATTTATGGTGATTTTCTTGAAACTGAGGGTGAGTAAGTCATAATTTCTCAAAGCAATAGCGTCGCTTTCTATGGGAGCCCATAATGTTCAAGTAGAGATAGAATGGGAAATAATCTGATCCAGAATATTTGAGGATGTGTGCCTCCATCAAGATTCCTTCAAGCATAATGTTAGAGATTAGTCATTTCACCGCCTTATGATGGCAGATCGGTGATCGTATTGGCCCTTCAAGACATGAGGGTTCACTATCAAGCGATGGCCACCTTAGCCTTTGTAGGCCACCAAATACCATCACCGCCCTGATTTAATTTTTCCTAAAGTCGAAGGGGCAAGTTTTGTTCCGATAAATACTTGAATCATATTGTAATCCATACACAGAGGGTCAAACAAGAGCTTGAAAGCATTTCTTGAATCAAATCGGTTATTCCCTGTTTGGAGGTTTTCTCTATGTTTATGATTTTCTATTATTAAGTTTGTAAAATCATTTTATTTCTTGATAAATTCATTTTTGAGCAAACACAATAATTTTTTTTGGTTTTACTAATTACGAACCTGGTCATTTATTTATTTTGAGTTTATTTGTTAGAGCGTGTGATTTTAAAAGGAGATTAAATACAAAATTGATATTTCGGCATTCAGGACTTGCTTGTTACATATGCGCAGAGTTCCTTTGCTTTACCAAACACCGGAACCCGAAATTGTTGGGCCCACACCCTAATCACATTTCCCAATTCATCATTTCTTATTTCATTTTGTTTGTCCGTCGGGTGTTCGTAAACCCTGAAATCCCGAACCCGGAAACCCCGAAGTGCTGGGCCCACATTCCATTCACATTTTTCGTGATTCAGGATTTGTTGTGTGTTGGTGTTTGGCATTTGTAATCGCCAAACCCCAAACCCCGAAACCCAAAGTGTTGGGCCAACAACCTTTTCTAATTTCGAGATTCGGCAAACAACGTGGTCTTTTGATTTTGTATTCGGCGTTTGTAATCATCGAAACCCCGATTGACCTCCATTTTTCACATTTGGTATCAGAGCTTGCAATTTATCTGGCAATTGCTTAATTCATTGTTGATTATTCCTGTTAGTGCCAAAACTTTTATTCTCATATTTTTCTGCATGAAGGTTTATTTAAATTCTGTCAATTTTTATAAATGGCTGCGCCTGGTAGTAGTTCTTCTCAGATTCAAGTTCCTATACTGAGTGAGAAGTCATATGAATCCTGGTATATTCGGATGAGGATGATTTTGCATTCTCAAGACTTGTGAACTTATGTTATTGATGGTTATGTTGAGCCAGTTGATGCTGCAACAGAATTGGCTCTGTCTAATGTTGACCGTTTTTTTTTTAAGGAAAACATGAAGAAGGATAATAAAGCTCTTGGATTAATCCGGCAAGGATTAAATGAATCCATTTTTATGAAGATTGTTAGTGCTGCATATTCAAAGATGGCTTGGGACATTCTTGAAACCTATTATCAAGGGGTCTCCAAGGTGAAGACAGTCAAGTTGCAGAACTTGAGAAGGGATTTCGAAAATTTGAATATGAAGGATAATGAAAGTATTGATACTTTCATGACTCAAGTAATGAGTGTTGTGAACCAGCTCAAGCAGTATGGAGATGATGTTGAGAAGTTTGCCCAAGAAGTTTGAGCTTGTTGTTGTTCCCATAGAGGAATTTAAAGATTTAAGTTTAATGCAAATTGATGAGTTAACTGGTTCTCTTGTTGCTCACGAATATAGGATATCTACATATGAAGAAGGATCATTGGAGCATGTTTTCAAATCCCAACTACATTTTACCAGAGGTAGAAGCAAAGGGAGGTTTCATACTCGTGGAAGAGGAGGTCGACTTTCTGGCCCAAGGGACAAAAGAGCTGAATCAGAGTCTGAGCAGAAGCCCTAGCAAAATCCTCCTAATTTAAGAGGGAGTAGCAACAAACCCTGGAAGCAAGAAAATCAGAGGTATGATAAATCCAAAGTGCAACGTTATTATTGTAACAAGTTTGGGCATTTTGCTAACAAATGTTGGAAGAAACAGGCAGATGCTGGAAAAGACTCTGCACATATCACAAATGACTCTGAGGATCATCGAAATCATGTGTTTTTGACCTGTAACGTCACTCAGGAATGTGCAAATGATATTTGGTTTTTGGATAGTGGTTGCAACAATCACATGACTGGTAATAAGGAATTATTTTCTTCCATTGATACTAGTATCTAGTCTGAAGTCAAACTGGGAAATGACTGCAAGGTTACAGTTAATGGTAACGGTGTAGTTCTAGTTTACACTAAGAACAATCAGAGAAGAAATATTGATGATGTTTACTTTGTGCCTGGTTTAAAATGAAATCTTATCAGTGTTGGACAACTGATGGAGAAAAAGTACAGAGTGTTCTTCAAGAACAAGGTTTGTACAATGTATGATAAATTTCCTAGCAAAAAGTTGATTACAAGAGTAGAGATGACCAAGAATAGGATGTTTCCACTTATTATGAGAAATGATTTGAGTGGTTCTTTGAATGTTTATAAAGTTGGAAGTTCAGATGAATCTTGGTTATGGCATTTGAGATATGGTCATTTACATTTTGGTGGCTTAGATCTGTTATAGAAGAAGAAGATGGTAAAGGGGCTTCCCTGTATTCAGCAACCTACAAGCTCTTGTGAGAGTTGTATCCTTGGGAAGCATCACAGAGAGAAATTTGTTTCAGGTGTTTCCTACAGAGCAAAAGCTCCATTGGAAATTGTCCACACAGATTTATGTGGACCTATCCAAACACCTTCTTTAACTGATTGTGTTTATTTTATTACTTTCGTTGATGATTTCAGTAGGAATACTTGATTGTATTTGTTGAAACAGAAGTCTGAATCCTTTGATGTTTTTAAGAAGTTTGAGTCTATGGTTGAGAATGAGAGTGGTCGAACCATTAAGATCCTCAGGTATGACATAGGAGGTGATTATAAATTTAATGAATTCATTGAATTTTGTGGTCTTCATGGAATTAAAAGGCAGTTTACTGCTCGATATACTCCACAACAGAATGGAGTGGCTAAAAGGAAGAATCGGGCCATCATGGATATGGCTCGAAGCATGTTGAAAGAGAAGCATCTTTCAAATGAATATTGGGGAGATATGACTCTTTGCTCTATTTTTATCTTGAACATAAGTCCAACCAAGATCATGAGGGATCGTGAACCTCGCGAAGCTTGGGATGGTAAGTCTTGCAATGTTTCTCATTTCATAATTTTTGGATGTGTTTCATTTGCACATGTACCTGCAGAAATGAGGAGAAAGTTGGATGACAGAAACGAGATATGTATCTTTGTTGGACACAATGAAGAATCTAGGGCATATAAAGTCTACAATACCATCACCCAGAAATATGTAATCAACACAGATGTTTAGTTTAAAGAAGATGAAGCCTAGGATGGAAGTATTGACAAATCAATTTCAGAGGGAGCTATGTTACCTCGTGAGTATGATGATGGACCTGAGCAGAGTGAAGAAGATGGAAAGATGGTTCCACATGCACATACGCCTGTAGCAAGAAGTCCAACAAGGCTAGCACCAAATTTCAACCCACCTCAATTTAGAATGCCAAGAACTCATGAGTGTGATGAGCCATCTGGACATGCTGGACATCAAACAGATTCACAGGTAAGTAGTGAATCAGATCCTACTTTAGCTTCGTTGAAAAATAGATTTAAATGATAGAAAACTAGAAGTTTAAGAGAATTATATGATCAGAATGAAGAGGTAGATCAGATTTCAATTTTTGCATTTATAGCTTATGATCCTATAAGTTATGATGAAGCTATTAAAGAGGATGTCTGGATAAAAGCAATGGATGAGGAGATTGATTCCATTGAAAGGAATAACACTTGGGATCTTGTCAATTTACCTGAAGGCAAGAAAAGTATTGGTGTTAAGTGGGTTTTTAAGACTAAGCTGAATGTAAAAGGTGATATTGAGAAGTACAAGGCAAGACTTGTAGCTCAGGGGTTTAGTCAGCAACCCGGTATTGATTACAATGAAACCTTTGCTCCTGTAGCAAGGATTGACACAGTAAGGATGGTCTTAGCTATTGAAACTCAGAATAGATGGATCATGCATCAGATGGATGTCAATTCTTCATTTTTAAATGGATATTTGGAAGAAGAAGTTTATGTAAGACAACCTCTGGGTTATGAGATTGATAAACACAGAGATAAGGTTTACAAGTTAAGGAAATCTTTATATGGATTGAAGCAGGCATCCAGAGTTTGGTATAGCAGGATTGATGAATACCTAATCAGTGTTAGATTCAATAGAAGTCCAAGTGAACCAACTCTGTATACAAAGGTAGACCAGAAAGGTAAAATTTTGATTGTCTGTTTGTATGTTGATGACCTTATTTTTACTCGAGATCTATCTATAGATGATTTTAAAAATGCCATGAAAACAGAGTTTGAGATGACTAATTTAGGTTTGATGAAGTTTTTTCATGGAATTGAAGTAGCTCAATCTGATGATGGCATTTTCATTTGTCAAACTAACTATGCAAATGAAGTGCTGAAAAGGTTTAGAATGTTGACTTGCAAGCTAGTTGCAACACCAATGGCAACTGGTGTTAAACTAAGCAAGTATGATGAAGGATCATACGTTGATCCAACCCTGTATAAGAGGTTGGTTAGAAGCCTTATGTACTTAACAACAACCAGACCTGACATTATGTTTGCTGTGAGTTTGATTTCCAGATTCATGGAGACTCCGAAGAGTACTCATTGGCAAGCAGGAAAGAGGATCCTGAGATATGTTGCTGGAACAACTAATTTTGGTATCCGATACACATCAAGATTAGACTTTGAGATGATCAGATATATTGATAGTGATTTTATAGGTTCCATTGATGACAAAAAAAAACACATCTGGGTATGTTTTTAGTCTTGGATCCGGAGCAGTGGCATGGGCATCAAAGAAACAACCCATTATGACACTATCTTCCACCAAGGTAGAGAATGTTGCAACAACTGTAGATACATGTCAAGTTGTATGGATGAGAAGGGTCTTGAATGAATTAATGCATAACGAGAATGATGCAACGCAGATTGTCTGTGACAATAAATCTTCCATTGCATTGTCAAGGAATCACGTTTTTTACAAACAAAGTAAGAACATTGATACAAGGTATCATTTCATTTGAGAGCTCGTAATGGTAAGGAGATTTATGTTCAGTTATGCAGATCTGAAGAACAATTTGCAGACATTTTTATGAAGCCTTTAGGAAATGAATTGTTTAAAAATCATAGAAGTAATATTGGGGTCTACAAGCTGTAATGCATTGTTTACAACAATTTTTTTTTACATGTTTTAGTTTGTTTTTCCCTGAAATGATTAAGAGGGAGTATGTCAGAGATTAATCATTTCAATGCCTTATGAGGACAGATCAGTGATCATCTTGACCCTTCAAGACATGAGGGTTCACTGTCAAGCGGTGGCCGCCTTAGCCTTTGCAGGGCACCAAATACCATCACCGCCCTGATTTAATTTTTCCTAAAGTCGAAGGGGCAAGTTTTGTTCCTATAAATACTTGAATCATATTGTAAGACATACACAGAGGGTGAGACAAGAGCTTTAAAGCATTTCTTGAATTGGAGGTTTGCTTTGCGTTTATGATTTTCTGTTATTGAGTTTGTAAACTCATTTTATTTCTTGATAAATTCATTTTTGAGCAAACGCAGTAATTTTTTTTGGTTTTACTAATTACGAACCTGGTCATTTTTTTATTCCGAATTTATTTGTTGGAGCGTGTGATTTTAAAAGGAAATTAAATACAAAATTGATATTTTGGCATTCGGGACTTGCCTGTTACCCCAAAACCCAAAGTGTTGGGCCCACAACCTTTTCTCATTTCGGGATTCGGCAAATAACGTGGTCTTTTGTTTTTGTATTCGGAGTTTGTAATCGCAGAAACCCCAATTAACCTCCGTTTTTTACACATAATGTATTCCGAAAATAGGAAACAATCTAGCCGATATACAATTTGTTACAACCCAAACCTTCTATTAGACCATGTAAATGTCCCATTGATATTTTCTATATCAAGCAATCACAGTTCTTTAAGGGTTTCTTTCATATCCTCTTAATCTCATTCTAGACTATGGATTCCTCCTCTTTTTTCTTTAAGCAAGGTTATCATGTTGAAGTCTTCCCCAAAATCTAGCGTCACCCTTGGGTTAGATGACTTAATCCCTTCAAATTATAGAGAAAGTATTGCTTTTCCTAAAGAAGCTGAGTGTTGTAGACTTTGGTAATTATTCCCTCTTTATCTAATCCTATTTTCCTGTACTATGTAGATATCGTCCAATTATTGTTGAAGAAGCCAGCTAGAAGAATTGTGGCGGGGTTCCATAAAATGGCCATTCCCCTCAAGGCACCCCTTGAGTCTGTGAATAAATCATGAGCTTTCCTCCAACATTAACCATATCATAAATCAATTGGATCTGACCAAAACTAACCAGAAAATGACCTACCTCCTGTATGAGTTGTTGATTTGATTTGTAGTTGCGTCTTTTCTCATCTTTGGTCTTGTTGTGAGTGTCTTTGTGAAGCTCCCTGTAGATTTTAAGCCCCTTCCTTTATTGATATGTTTCTCCTATTGTTAAGTTCAGATAGACCTTGTGTACTTTGCACAACTGATTGGGGGTATTGTGTACAGTTCCTTGCGCTAATATGATTTTTCTAAATTAACCTAGATCTACCCAATCTAGGTCTCACTCATCCAGTTCAATTTCCATGTCTTCCACTTCCGTAGGGGTTGGATACACTCCTTTAGGTATGCTTCTTGTGCTGGGAAGGATATGATCGAGTATTGGTCCCTCGCAGATACTCTTTTTCTCCCTTTCCTTTGGTTTTTGTTGTCCTGAAATTCCTTCGGTATTTGATTAAGAGTCTCAAAAGAATTGCTTGTGATTGGGTTTTTCAACTGATTTGTGGTCTGTTTCCATGGGCCTGAGTCTTTTCAGTGCTATTACAAATCCATTCGTTGTCTTTTCAGTTGCTCCCTTGTCTGGCTTGGATTGATTATTGAGGGGGAAATCCCTGAATAGATGACCACGCTCATGACATTTGTGGCATCTATAATCTATTGTCTGAATCCACTCCTTGTCTTGATATTCTAGATCTATTGATTTTGGAAGTGGTCTGGATATATTGAAATATACACAGATGCGCGCATAGAAGGTATGTAGTGGCTTCTGATGTTTTTACATAGATTTCTAAGGTGTTTCTGATTTATGCTGGGATTTATTCTAGCTATAATTCTTGAGGGAGTGAGTATAGTCATATCCATACCAGTGCATGGAAAAAATATTCCTTATCTAGGATGAATCTTTCCATCGAGTACGTTAAAAAAAATCTTGACGTAGTTGAAGAAATAGTGTCCGTCAAAAATGTGATCACGATCTTTGAGGTTGTAAAAGATTATTGTGAAGAATACCCTAGACCCCAATTGTAGTTTGTGGTGACCCTTGTTCAATCCATTTTTCCAGGTCTCTCTCCGACGACCATAAACCATGAAATTTTTCGATCAGGGTATCATATCGCATATATTGTTTTGTTCTTCGATTCAGACCGTACTAACTATGTAGCGTGGGGCCATTGGTGCCTATGGTAGAAATCTACCAAGTTACCAGATCCGAGCTGCTTTCAGATGGGAAGCTATGGGGTCAATGTCCATGGTTTTTCCCATATTGTTTCCATCGAAGGAGATTACATCTCTGAGGTGGGGTGGGAGATCGAATGGTGGTCGAGTGATTTTCCTACGTCATTGTCACATTGAAATAGGAGGGTGTTTGCACCCCCTCTCCTCCTTCCTCCTTGCTCCATTGAAGACGTTAGATCACTCGTCTAAAACGAATATCACTGGAACAAAGAATGGGACTGTTACAATGAGTACTGCAGCTGTGAGAAAGAAACCTAAGAAACCCTAGAGTTAGTAGAAAGTTGCACAACTCTCTGTTGTAGTTGCCAATGCGGAAAACACAATTACCATAAGATAAACAATACATATGCAAACACAAATCAGACACAGCAGTTTACGTGGTTCACCCAAATGTTGGGCTACGTCCACCAAGCATTGGTATCGGCTATCTTATTATTCAGCTAAT